>JAASAY010000112.1:0-90343 GCA_014822085.1 Fusarium stilboides
CCCTTTAATATTATTTCTATTAGAAATTATTAGCCTTATTAGTTACTTACTTATTAATTATTTACTCTTTGCTTTTATTATTTATTAAAGGCTTATATTAAATATAGCCCGCTTATATAACTCTCTTATGCTTTTTAGCCTAGGTATTAGCCTCGTGGCTACTTTTAATTAAGAGGCAAAACTTTATAAATCTAAGTATAATATAAGTTACTAATATGCCTAGAGGCTTATAAAAAGAATTTAGCCTTTATAAGATCTTAATAGCTAATATATGCGCTTTTTTAGAATAATTACTTCTTTAGTAGCTTCTCTAGAGGGTCTTATATAAATAATACGGCTTATATATATATATAGCAAAAGTATTATAAAAAATACTTTTATTATATAGCCGAGAAGTGTAACTCCGATATAATACCTAGTGAGTTTTTATTTAAAAGAACTACCTATTATTAGCTGACCACATATCTCCTTCGGTATCTACAAAATCGATTGAACGACAACACTCTGAGTGTGGAGCTAGGAATCTGGATTTTACTTTTGATGCTAAGAAGGTCTGTAGCATCAAGTTGACGACTACTACTACCTCTGCTTCTTCGACCACTGTCGCTACTACTGCGTCCAGCGTGTCTCACGAATCTGCAGCAACATCAACCTCTGCTCTTGTAACTTCAAATGCAGAAACAACCACTACCGCTGAGAGCACTCCTGAGGCATCGTCTACAGGAAACAATGCCCCTGTGACTGATAGCGCAGCACAAGAAAAAGTCGTTTTTAGTGGCATCGCCATGCTGTTTGTGGCATCTGGAATGCTGTTGCTCTAAGTATATACCACTGCATATAATTTATAATGATCACTAATAATGCGCTACCACCCTCTCGAGATTTGCTATAGAAAATCTGCTTAATTCCCTGTGGATTGATCACTGTATTCAGAACAGTATGAAGGTTCCAGAATGAGTTGACAAGTAAACATATTTGAGATCTGTATCCTTGACTCCTTCACCTTAGCCGTTTACTGTGGAAGTCTCAAGCTGTACCAACCATCTTTGAGAAGCTAGTCACAAGAACTCATCATGAGTTCACTCTGAACGCCTTCTACCATAGGTCGAGTATCTAGACACGTTAGTCAACTTCATGCCCAATGAATAAGACCGCACATACACCGGCCAGTAAGCATGAATGCTCTTGTTGTTGAGGTCCTTCCTGACCTTGGTCAGAAAAGTCTTGACCTCTTCCTGGCTCCAGCCAAGCACTCTAGTCAAGACCGCGATAGAGAGCGCTTCAAGGCCCTGAAAGTTGTCCATATTCATATTGTTCCACTCCCCGAGCTCCTTGTGCTTTTTATCTTGGGGCCAAGAATTCGTCGGCCACTTGAAGACAGTTTCGACAACGTCTACAAACCCGGCATCGCGCAAAATGTCTTTGTTCTTTTTGTTATCCTGGAACGGTCTTCCAATCTTGGTAGAAGCTTCATCTAGAAGATGGATTAACTTGGATAGGTTGTGACTTTCGTCAAGGGTATTGTCGTCAGACTTGGCGAAAAGATCGATTTCTAGCAGCTCGACGTAACCTCCAGGAACGAGATTCCTACAGTGATCAGACTTGTATGCTCTGGTTGAAGAAAAGTCTTACTCGTAGATGATGGTCGCAAGATCTGGCCAACTTTTGATACTGAATGTCATCATTCGGCTGTGAACGTAGTCGAAAGGTTCCGAGTACGCCCATGGCTCTTCAATATCATCAATGATGAACTCCACATTAGGTGGCACACTAGGCGACATCAGCAAGCTATTGGTATCGTTTGGAAAGAGCATCGTGACCGTACAAACTCGGTTGGATTGGCGATAAATCGACACCAATGACTTTCGTGTCGGGGTGCTCATCGGCATAGTCAATAGCCCAAATTCCCGTGCCGGTGCCTACATCGAGGACACGCTTGACCTTGGCATCAGGATCGTTCGGAGGTGCCAAACCAAGTCTGTTGTTAAGCATCAAGATGAACAAGTTATGTTGGAGGTCTATTCGGGAATTGTTAGGCGAAGTCACAAAGCTAAGAGAGTTGCCATACCGAGCCTCTGCTTCTCTATATCATCATTGGGAAGATTATACTCTACATGAGACATTTAGTTCAAGAGCCGATAATGCGCGCATTAATTAGGAACTCACTTCCATCCTTATATCTATGGTAAGTTCTGCCGTTTTCTTGACGATAATTCAGGATAGAACTTCTCATGCTCTCAGATGTTGATGCCACGCTCTGTCACGTAAGGTCAGCTGGCCACAATTGAGAGGCTTTGTTAGGAACTAACAAAGCTAAGGGAAGAGTCGCCATCCTCTTCAACCTAAATTCAGGTGTTAAATCGTGCTTGTCAGGTTTCGAGCGGGAGAAGAACCTCTTCATCGGGCACAATAACAGGTTCTTGTTTGACGGTCGGTTCGGTCATGGCTATTGTTCGACGCTCTTGGTCACGCAATGTCGAAAGAATATAAAACCAATTGACCCCTCTTTTAGCAGATCATTGTTAGTTATCAATTGTTTTCAATCCTTGGCCAAATTTGTCAGCGTGTTGGTTCAATTGATTCGCACGCAGAAGACCAGGGTTCAATCATACGACGTGTCAAGTATACTTGCCAGCGCGAAAGAGATGCGTCGCTTTCGTTTGAGGCCAATGAATGGTTGTAGAGTATATCATATATGTGGTACCCATGATTGTTAACTTGAACTATTGAGTTTTATTGGCATTTATTACTGCCAGCCAGCTTTGAAAAATTGCAACAAGGGCCAAGGTTGTTCATGGCTTGGCAACCCGCTGCTTTCTCGCTTGAAGGTCTGATTTATCGAAAGAGGAAGGTGTCAGGATCTCTATAACCGGCACAAACAGATGATTGCACATGTGATCTGGGGTGATAAACCAGTACTCATATATGTTTTATGTTTCTGCACTCTGGAGCCTTTAATGACCTTCGGTCGCTGATGTTTTTTGTATCTGTCGGAAGTTGGAAGACTGATGGAATCGATAAGCCAGTGCCAGCTTCCTTCTTCCACGTGAGCTATGAACATATAATTCTTCATGAAATCGGATAATAGCTACGTGTGCGGCGATGACTATGACTAAGGCGAGAAGCCTAGATGCATGTAGATAGGCACTGGAAGTTATAGTATTAGCAAGGTTTCTCGCTAGGTTTTTATCTCTCCTGATAAGTCCATTATTAGTATTCGTCATAGCAGACCTCAAGAGTGGTAGTTATCAAGCATCACTATTTCACTATCCGCTCTCTTGGTAGCTGATGCTTTGGTTGACGTTGGCTGCGTCAACACCTGCGCATCAGCAACTTTGTACGAGCTAGCCCTATAGATGGCCTTCATAGGCGCGCTTCTAGTCTCACTTCAATTTATTATTGGTTGGAATAACTACACCAAGTAAGACAGACCCCCGTCAATAATCGCACCGTGAAGTACACATTCGACAATAAGTGTGCACCGAGGTTCCATTTTTTGTCCTACCTGAGGCTCGCGATATGACGTCTTTACCCTTGGATATCAGTTGAAGAAATTCTCAGCTTTTACGGTCTTGCTCTGAGCGGTCAACCATTTGTTAGACTTTGATCGATATGCGATATAGTATGGTTTACCAACGATTACTTAGGACAACTAAGTCGTATTCAAGAAGGACTTTGAGAGTCCTGTAAATCCGAAAAGACCATTTAGCAGTGTGAGAAAGTGATTGTAGTTTCTTGGTGCCGGTCTCTTGTCAGTCGACCGGGATGCCACGCATGGGTCATTATTACAGGCTTTTGTTCAAAGTGCAGGATAGGTGATGACGACTGTAAGGCTTGGCAAACTAGAGCCTCTTCTACATATGACGTCGGCCTACAGTAAGTGTACCTGGTCACCTACACCCCTCCAGCGTACAATGCAGGATGAAGGGTTGCCAACCTGTGGCCACGTCTGATGGTGAGACAGGGATACCGAAGGGTGACCTCCATCAACAAAGAGAGAGCGTTAAGTAGTTTCAAGTCGGTCGTCGGTCATTTATTAGATGAAGCTGGAGCATGCTCTCTTTTACGCGGATAGCTAGCTCGCACACCGCATACTGACTAGGATCAAATGCAGGTCGCAACCATCAGTTCTGGACAAATGCAGAGTGGCTGGTACAGGCAGAAATAAGGTGACACTTGCATGAAACATTAGGCTATCCAGGGCTAGAACAAGCATATCTAACATGGGATTCTATTCCATGCCTTTGAAGTCCGTAGGACTGCTCGGGCCGTCCCTCCAACTTCTAAACCAATTGGACCTCGTAATTAGACATGAAACTGCTTCTGACTGGTACCCAAGGTAAACGGGCGGCTCCAGTAGTCCTACGGATTCCACAAGATAGGATCAGAAGCCTTCCCAGGTGCTCTTCACGGCACCCCAGTATCTCTCCCCATCATACCTAGCGTGGTTGACGTGTTGGGACCCTTTGTTGAACTTCTCCATTCGAACATTGAAACCTAGCTTCACCGCCTCAGCTCCCCGGTCCTCTATATCTTGATAACCAACCAGGGCATCGGTCTCGCTATAAATGTACGTGCGGCGCAGTTCACGCTCTTTCTTGCCCTTGGCTTCATTATGAGTCTTACCCCAGTAAATTAACCAATCCTTTGTGATACCCAGAAGTTTGAGAAAGTGCCAACCTATAACAAGAAGGTAGACAAAGGGCGTCATCATGAGGCGCTGGAATTTCGGAAAGCCGACCAAGAAGAAAGCGGCTGAGTTAAAAACTCTCTGAGCACCCGGTGCTGAGTCGAATACCATTACGTGAGGTGGGAGGTAGGGGTCCTCGCCCCCACGGGCGGATGCAGCATACTCATCGTATAAGGCTGAGATACTAGCCGAGCCACCGTTGGAGAAGAGGTGGATTAAGATCTCCGGATCCGAAGATGACGATGGAGTTTCGGGAAACGTGGCTCTAATGATTGGCACTGCAGGCTTAACCGACTCCGCAAGAGTGGGAGGGTCAAACAAAGTCTTGTTGACGCTCTTTATGAGTAGAATCTGAGACCTCGGGTACAGTTCCCTGTACTTATCGACGTACTTGGCGATGTGAGCGTCCAAGGCATTGGTCCAACTGGCGATGATGATGAGCTTCGGAGGAGCCGAAGTGCCTACTGAGCTAGCGGCTGTGTTGGACGCAGCAGGACGATAAACATAGAGCTCGGATGAGAGCTTCTCCATATAAGCGAGGGGCTTCGCTTTGGCTGGGGCGCTGTCGGTGGACATTTTTGGGAACAAATGAGGCAATGAAAGATGTGCCTTGTTTTGCGAGATTGGCGATAATCACGGTTTTAGGAAAGGACTCGTGAGGCTGGGCAGAGTTAATATGCGCGCGTCAGACCACGTACAGTAATAAAGTGACCGATCCCAGTACGTATTTAGGCTGTGGAATGACGAGGGTAGTGCTGACGGCGCTTACGCGATCTGACCCGATGGACAATCTGACCAACTAAAAGTGCGGCACACCGACGTAGTTGGGTGAGATTAGATCATCCCTTCTGTAAGGACGAGGCACGGCGCCTGCTGAAGCCCGGACAGCCACATTATCGAAACACCAAGAACCAGAAAATGGGAAAGTTGCAGCGATCAATGATCACATCCTTGACATAAACCATGTTAGAGGGTCGTCTCAGCTAGAAACCCTTGAGCAAATCATACTGAAACATGTTAATTGCATTACAGCCTAATTAACCTCGACTTGTTCATGATGCTCACTCATGCATCCTCTAACACCCCCGCTGTTGATCTGTCACGTCTGATTCTAACATAGCGGGTCGGGTCCGACCCGCCGCTCGCTCGCTCTCGCGAATTCGCGAATAGCTCACCAAGAGGGATGAGGCTCAATGATTACACAGCGGATCCGAGTTAATAGGACTTTGGTGTAAGCTGACCGCGGCTGTGGCTAGGAACCCCCTGCGGCCACTTCAACCCCACTGTGTGCCATGTATCGGCCGCTAGACATATGCTTAAGGTCATATTAGTGCCCAAGTTTCAGGGCATTGTGGCAACTGAACGTTTGTATATATGTATCATGTCTTACTGAGACCTGTAGGACAGCCTCTTGAATTGGTTCCATCAATTATCTTACTTTGCGTTGGTTATAATGTCCGATCTTCGTCGACTATCCGAGTCTCATCAACTAATGAGAGGAGACCCGGAGCAGGGCGATACCAGCCATTACAGTTACCCAGGTTATCCCGGGTTTCCTGGCTTCCCCGATTATACGAGTATCCGTTATAGCGGCTTCTCTCTCGATTCAAACCCAGACACGCACCATAGCGATAAAGAGTCAACACGAAATGGATCAGTGGCACCAGACTCCGCTGAAGCTCTCGACTGGGACGGTCCAGATGACCCCGAAAACCCAATGAACTGGCCGACGTGGAAGAAAGTTATTCACACTGCTATACCAGCGGTATACACTTTCGGTTTGTATGTGAAAGCTTATCCCGAGAGTAGTGCTCCGAGAAGATCGTTATCGCTAATGAGTACCAAGAACAACTGGAATCTCTACACTCGTCGCTGCTCTTCCCGCAATAATAGAAAAATGGGGTCACAATCGAAACACTTCTCTCCTCCCAATCACGATGTACACTGTCGGCTTCATCTTCGGTCCTTGTATCGCCGCCCCAATCTCAGACCTCCACGGACGACTCGTTGTATACAAGGTCAATATGATAATTCTCCTTATCTGCAACGCCATCGCTGTGGCATCAGACAACTTTGCCGTCCTAGTTATTTTCCGATTCTTCGCATCGCTTGGAGGTTCGGGTGTTATGGCTGTTGGTGCAGGCACAATGTCAGACCTATGGCCGCCGAGTCAAGTCAGTCGTGTAGGTGTTGCATACCTCTTGGCACCATTTTTAGGTCCTAGTATGGGTCCATTGATCGGATCGTACTCGATCAAACAGTATGGCGATTGGAAATGGGGTGTATGGGTTGTCCTCTGCATTCTGACCCCTGTTGCTATTGCCATCTTTTTCTCATCCGAGACCTCCAAAAAGGTCATTCTCAAAGAACGTGCCAAGAGACGTGGAAAGCACCCGAAGAGCCAAGGTATTTCTCAGGAATTGGATAAGATTGGAAAGGCAATGGTCAGGCCCTGGCATATGTGCTTGTTTGAGGTCAGTACATCCGTTACTAACCGTCTCATTCAAATACTAACTATCCTGTCTAGCCTGTGTCTCTAGTTCTTGGCCTTTACAGTGGCTTTTCATTCGCCATGATTTTCTCCTTCTTTGGATCATACACATACGTTTACTCAACCGTTTATAAATTCGACGCTCGTCAAACTGGTCTGTGCTACATTGGCCTCATCATCGGTAAGTCTATCTAGCCCTGTTGGCGATTCTTATGCTCATATTAGTTCCTTAGGAATTTTGTTTGGACTTGTGACGTTCGCCGTCTTTGATGCAACCAAATATCAGAAAGAAGTTGCCAGAACCGGCGACAAGGTAGCACCCGAGCACCGACTATACGCGGCCCTGTTGGGAAGTATTCTTGTGCCTATCGGCCTGTTTGTAAGTACCTCGAGTGGCTTCCCCAATACTACCCAGCTAACCTGAAACAGTGGTATGCATGGGCCCCTCGGGAATCTGTACATTGGATAGTCCCTGTCTTGGCTGGAGTTCCCTTTGCATGGGGAACTATGGCTAGCTTTTTGTCTTGTCTAGCCTACCTTGCCAGTGCATTCGACCCGCAGGACATAGCTTCAGCTGTTGCTGCTAACGGCATCTTCCGGTTTACACTCGGAGCTGCATTTCCCAATTTCGTTTTCCAGACGTACCAGCAGTTGGGCATCCACTGGGCTGGTAGCTTGTTCGCCTTCATTAGCGTGGCCTTTATCCCTGTGCCGTGGCTGCTTTTCTGGAAGGGCAAAGCGCTTCGGGCGAGGAGCGCCTACAAGCTAAGCTCCTACTAACGATTCATGCTTAAAATGAAGGGTTCAACATGACTCAATGACTTATGAGGCCGGTAATGATATCTACATTTCTATATATAGTTTAGGTTTCTTTCTTTGCATCGAAAATACCCAGCCGTTTGGTTAAGCTTCAATCACAATACTACGCATTAACAGATCATTTCCCTTTACCCTGAAGCGCAGTCTCGTGCCTGTTCTGAGCCTCGCATGTCTAAACTCTATTTGCAACTTTGATCCGAGGCTACCGAAGCATGACCGGGGTTGAGTTCGCAGCCTCTCACCGATACACGCCAAGATCAGATCACGAAATGAACTATAACGTACAGCCACATGGTAGAGTACTATCAATCTGCTGATCTCGGGCCCCAACTTACCGACAAACAAATATTATTGCTCCTATCACGTCTTGTTGTCCACTTTAATGGTGGTGCCCCCGCATGTCATCGCGGACCAAACGTCCATATCCTTGCTTGACTACCGACGGACTCAGGAACTGCCCCGATGATCCCTGGAAGCCGATTGGCGCGCGTCGATTTACGCACGAACAGCTCAATTCCCGCTCCAATCATTCCCCAGATTCCCCAGATTCATTACGACGGCCCCAGAGTCTGGAGTTTCTCCGGGTCGAAATAGCGACAATGACGATGGGCGGTTCGTGACTCGTACGTAAAATGACATGACATGGGTGGAGTTGCAACGGTTGGTTACACGAGATAATTAGGCTCATCCTGACTATATAAGACAGCTGGGACCGCACATTGACGATCCCCTCTGACTTCAGCATCCTGCATCGTCAACACAATCAGGCCTCATCATGCGTTTCGCCGCCATTGTCACCTTCCTGCTGCCCCTCGTGGCAGCAAAGCCTACCAAGCCCTCCAAGGGCAAGACCTTCAGCAATGTAGAGATCTTTGATCCTCCCTCCAACTACAGGGACCCTCAAACTCTCTACGCTCGTCCCCTCGAGCTGTCCGACGGCACCCTGCTTGGTACTTGGGAGAACTACTCCCCCGAGCCTCCCAACGTGTACTTCCCCATCGTTAAGAGCACCAACGGTGGCAAGACCTGGAAGGAGATCTCCAGGGTCAAGGATACCCAGAACAACTGGGGTCTGCGATACCAGCCCTTCCTCTATGAGCTTCCTCGCAAGATCGGCAAATACCCCAAGGGTACTGTCCTCATCGCCGGTAGCAGCATTCCCTCCGATCTGAGCCAGACCCAAATTGAGGTCTATGCCAGTCGCGATAAGGGTTACACCTGGGAGTTTGTCAGCCACGTTGCTCGCGGTGGCGAGGCTATCCCTAACAATGGTAAGTTTTCTTTTTGGATATTGACATTGAGGATAATTACTAAGCGAGCGCAGGTCTCACCCCAGTCTGGGAGCCCTTCCTGATGACCTACAAGGAGAAGCTTGTTATCTACTACGCTGATCAGCGTGATAACGAGACTCACGGTCAGAAGCTTTCTCATCAGACCACCACCGATCTCAAGAAGTGGTCCAAGGTCGTTGAAGATGCCAAGTACAAGGAGTACACCGCCCGCCCTGGTATGCCCACTGTTGCCAAGCTCCCTAACGGCGAGTACATGTACGTCTACGAGTACGGCGGTGGCCCCAACCCTCCCAAGGGCAGCGACTACTGGTTCCCCGTCTACTACCGTCTCTCCAAGGACCCTCTCAAGTTCCTCAACAAGCCTCACCACCAGGTCATCTCCAACGTTGGAGGCAAGCCTGCGGGCTCTCCTTACGTCATCTGGACTCCCTACGGTGGAAAGAACGGTACTATCGTCGTCAGCAGCGGTACCATGTCTGAGATTTTCACCAACCAGGCTCTTGGCGACGAGTCCGCTTGGAAGCAGTGGAAGGTTCCCCAGCCTACTGCCTACACTCGCGCTCTCTTGACTTACAAGGAGGATCCCGATCTGCTGTTGATCATGGGAGCTGGCATTCTGCCCCCTGCCGGTGGTAACAACACCGTCAGTGCCAGCGCTGTCAGATTGTCCGAGATCATGAAGGCTTAGATAGGTGCTGTGGACCACAGGAATCATGTAATTCTAGGATAATAATCCAAATAAACTTGATAACTATGCTGTTGAGCTCATGAATAGCCAATGAATACTCGAGGTCGTAATAACAAGCACATGAGCCATGAAATGTGCGCTTAATCTTTCTAACGGATCTTGACTTAACAATTTCTTGTTTGTTTGGCATAGACAAGGACCACACAAATATCTACTGGCAAGTGAGATCATCGACTATGCCCAGAGGGCGACAGGAAACGAGAACCGACGTCAGTTATGCTATTGTGAACCACTCTTTGCAATGCGCCTTCGTCTCTAGCGCTGGCCTACGGGATAAAAGGATCTCTCAAGTTCAATAGTCACTGGCTGATTTTTTATTTCACTTCTATCTCCGTTGTACTAGTTATGCGATTCCGTACTCCATATCTCGAGTAGAAACCACTTAGATGCTCTGTGCATCCTGTATTGACCGACTATAAAGGTGTTGATGTTGTCTAAGACTCAACCAGTCCTTTTGGTTGCTCGTTGGCTATAACAGGAGAACTAGGATACGAATCTAGATGTCTCCAATTTCCTTTCTCGCCCGTGATTCTGAGTTGATGCCGCTTTAACCTAAGCCGGCCTGAGCTCGTCCTTAGCCTGGACCGAGGCTTTCGGGAAAGGTTGACCCTTCAAGCAAGTTTCTTTGTCTTTTATACCTCTGCGCGATATGCACTACTTTGATACAATCCTCTACAATGCCGACCAGTGAGCCACCAAGGAACTTGAGCCGCGGAATACAATGTGGGAACCGGCGGCTTTTCAAAAATCATTGTCGCCGGCTAATGCTTTAGATAACGTTGTGTAACCGCTACTTCGGTTGAGATACATGCCTCAAAGCTTGCTGAAGATAGCTAGATTGGCCATACTAGTGTTTTAGCTAGCAGCTTTCTTATCCGGATATCTGGTATCCACGACATCTGATTCCCTGTATGCATTCTTGATGATCAACAGGCCCATAAATTTAGCTTCCGGGTAACAGCTATCCCGCGAAGTGGAAAGTGCATAGAGTCTTGAAAGAACATCATTACCCGAGGTTTGAAAAGCGGTGTTGTTGATTGGATCTTCCATTGGGAACAGGGAAGCGATCTTTAGGACAGCGAGGGCATGACTGAAGCATTTAAAGAGATTGTTCTCCAATGACCGCTTTCACATCACACAAGAGATGACTCTATAACGTTATTGTTCTACTGAATCAAAGCCAAGCAACATGTTTCGCTCACGTTTCCCTACCTCTCATCATTTCACCATCTCTATCTTTGGCTGCCAATATCATGCAGAAACACCAAGTGCCGCCAAGTCTGAGCTTATCACCAATTTCGACAACCTGATCAAGGATGCTGCCATTCATGTGGAACATCTGGAGCAAAATGATAACCCGTCCAAAATTTGGATGAGTTACTGGGAGTCGCCCCAGAGCTTCAAAAGTTGGTGGGAAAGAGGCGATATGACATCTTTCTGGGCGTCGCTTCCAGATGATGCAGGGTTCTGGAGAGAAACAATTAGTCTGCCTGCCACTAGAGCCATGTACGAGTCAACCGCAGAAAAGCGAGCTGGTTTCGGTAACTGCGGAGAACTCATTCCACTCACTGAGAAAACTGGGTATTGGGGAGCCTACCGTTCTCGCATGACTCCTGACTTCACTGGTGATACTTTCAGCTCACCATTATCCACTCTTACCGAGCCACGGTCATTTTCTGACAAAATACGACCTGGAAGAGTGAGGATGACGAAATTCCCGGAAAACCTCTGCGTTGTGGTAGAGGGCCAAGATTATAGTGCCATGAAAGAGAAAGAGCGCAACTACTGGAATGAGAATTTCGATGATCTCACAAAGCAATGGGTCACCAACGTTGTCACGGCAGGTCCACAGAAAGGCATGGTATCCGCAAGAGCATGCCATGCTTTTGCAGGAGAAAAGTCACTGGGCGCAACAAGCACCACGAGCAACGAAGATACAACGTCCAAGAATGGGATTTTTCCTGGGCTTGACTACGTTCGGCAAGCTCAAATATTATTCTGGCTTGACCTCTCTAAGATGGAGTACATGGGCAAGTGGGATAAGGGCCATGTGAAGCTTCGGCGCAACTTCATGTCGGCATATGGGCCTGGAGGACCGATGGAAGGCGGAGATCTTTTCTTGTGGGTTGATCTTGGAATTCTGAAGAGTAAAGAGATTGATGCTGAGTACATCGGGTGCTATGATAGTACTGGGTTCCTGGCCTTCGATGAGCATCCGCTGTTTGCGAGTGAGTTAGTCACTGCTGCGGAGTTGCCAGCGTTCTTTGAGATGCCTATTTCATGTCGGCCAATTGAATGGTAAAATGGGTGAGTTGGCTATTGGGCATGTATCTTTTAGTACTTAAGAAATCTAAACTTCGTGACGGATGCTAGCTTGGCAATGGTGTGGTAAAAATGTTCCATTACGAAAACGAATTCCGTTCGTACCCCTTGTCGATTCGGTTTGTATCCTGGTCCCTAGTGTTTGTAGATATCCCCTGTAATAGTTGCGGATACTGCGTCGGAGCGGCAGTTAGGCATGTGGTAGACAGTGCTCAAGGTGGCGGCTATGAATCGGTAGCAGGTTCGGGTGCTGCGGCTCGCCATTGTATGACAATTTCGGTCACCTGAATTAGCCCTTATTGGAATGCAAAATAAGCGAGCTATGATAGCATGACAAAGCTACAAAGCTTGTTAGATTAACTATCGACCCGTAGTCTAGATTTGAGAAAGACGATCAAGGCTGCCAACTCTGTGTTGGGGCCATAGCTTCTCTTCTAAGTTTTAGAGAACTTTATACAAGATGACGTACTACCTAAAGTCAGAACTCTGCTTTATGTTGGCATTCTCAGAATATTCCTATCTTCAGAGAAGGTTAGGACTACTTGTCTAGATATATATTATACCCAAATCGTCGATAGTCATGCCGTTGTCAGCCTGCAACTTTATGTCATAGAAACCTCGGTCTGAGTCATCAACAGAAGATTGTACAGAGTTCATGCACGAAAGATAGAGAATAACTTTAGGTTTGAGTTTAAAGCAAACATTAGCCTTGCGTGAATCAGTTTACTTTTCACAGTGAGTCACAATGTGCGATTATATAAAGCCCCGGTGTTCCCCAGCCCCCAGGGCTTTGCAGACTCTAAAGACTATTCGGACTTCAGCAAACCCGGATCTTTAGCCCAAGTTTACACAAGCAGATTTTCGTTACAGCCATCATGAATCCATTCTTAGACATTCTTGAGGACATGGCACAGGCCACTTTCCCGACGATCCCGGATGATGTTCAGGAATATACGATTCTCCAATGGCAGACTCTTTTTGGATACTCATTCTCCGAAGCTCGACTGAGGATCAAAGAACATCGCGACAACCCACCCGAGATTCCCATCTCAGATGACCATTGGTGCATGGTCAGAGACCAAATGATGGCAAGAGGCTTTGACCGAGAAGCCTACGGATACTCTTGCAACACTGGCATGTTTCAAACAAGCCAGAAGCAAGATATTACACCGAAACAAAAGCGCAAGCTGCGAGCTTCAACATTCTTGGTGAAGCTGAATGGTCCTTTGAACAGCGTCAAAGCTGTCGTCGAAGCAGCAGGCCTACTTTCATCAACTGGAGAGGTGATCACAGCCACAGATTCTACTGGTCAAATCAGTTCTTTCTACGAGATCAATGGAATCAACAAAATGGCCATTGAGGCGTTTTTAAGAGATTCGCAAACATACTCGACATTCACTCCAACGTTCGTTCAATGTATGCAGGCTTGGAAAAATCTCTCCCCTTATACTCTGTATCCAACTTTGGGCATTGACTCGACACTACCTCAACATCGGTTTCAAGGCTTGAGCCGCAGTCCGCGACCAGCGCAGAACGACTTTCCGGTTTGGTACTTCTTCTACGGTACCCTCACCGAGCCTGGTGTCATCTTGAGACTATTGGGTATTGAGCCCACCTATCGCAACGCCAAGATTCGAGGTGGAATGCTCAAGGCTCGGGGCCAGTATAAGGCTTTGGTCGACGACCAAGAAGGTCTGAATGTGCTGCATGGAAAGGCATTCTTAGTGGAGAACGTGGAGCAGGAAATAATTTTAAGGATATACGAAACAAAAGCCTATGAGGTCGTACGATGCTGCATTGAAATGGAGGGGGGCGAGGCTATCAGTGGTTTAACGTTTCGATTGATTGAGGAAACCATGGACTAGAAAGTTTGATACAAGAAAACCCGTCATGGGGATAAGAACGTGGACGAAGAATTGACATAAGTCTTGATACAAGAATCATTCTCATGAAATGCGAAGTGTTTAAGCCGTGGGCTTATAATCCTCAAGAGCATCTCTAACCTGGGCGAGGTTCTGGATCACAGCCAATCCATACTGAGCAACATCGTTTGTAGAAATCCAAGGCGCTTCCTTACCAGGAATCAAGCCTTCGTGATCCGGAATGGGAGTTGTGGCGAAAGTAGCATTGGGCGCCTTGAAACCATCGGTCTCAAAGAACTCATGCCAGGCACGTTCAGCGATAGTCTCGTTGTTGCGCTGGCTAGCAGCATAAGCTGTAAGACGCGAGTGGCCTTGGTACAGGTTCAGCTTTCCGAACTCCACACCATAGCGAGCCTTCTGCTCCGCAGCGGTGGCCTCGAAGTAGTAGCAGTAGTCAAGCCAAGCCTGCTTGAACCCCTCAGGCAGATCATCTCCGAAATACTCAATTAGCTCAGAGACAACTTCGGGAAGACCAAAGACGGCAGACAAATGCGAAACCTCAACGTGACCCTTGTTCTCCGGGTCAGAAGGAGGAGGACCAAGAGTCCAGTTCTGGAGACTGTAGAGACCGTTACCGGTGACGAAACCGTTCTTGAGCTTGGCAATGCTCTTGACTGTGCTGGTGAGCTTAGCCTTGGACTCTTCCCATCGAGGTCCACGACGCTCCCAGTCAATGAGCCATCCACCTGCGAGAGATGACCAATCGGTTCCCAAGCTGAAAGCAACAGTGGCGTTGGGTGTGGGCTTCCAACCGTCTTTGCGGACCTTTCGCTGAGGATCAAGAACGCCATAAGTCTTGTCGGTGTCGAGCAACTCCTCAAAGAGCTCACCAATGCGCTCGTCACCACCGGAAAGGTAGTAGAAGTACTTGCGGTACTGAGGCTGAGAGATACGAGCCTGCTTGGCGCTGTCGCTGAAGTGCTGGACGCCGTGTCGAGTTCCAAGACCCTTCCAGTTACCCAGGTGGTACACATCGACCTCACCGGTGTGTCTAGTAAGGGCCTCGGCGAATCGGTAGATGTCCTCACGGCCGGTTCGGAGGAAGTATTGCCAGAAGAACAGATCGGGGGAGAGTTCGGAGTTATCCCAAGCGTAACCACCAACGTCGTATCGCCACTCGTGACGGTCAGGATCATAGGTGTGCATGAAGTCACCGTAGTCGAGGAATCCATACCATCGACGGTGCTCAACTTCGTACTGGTAGTATTTGGCGAGGAAGTCGATGTTCTCTTCAAGCTTCTTTGAGGCTGCAGTCGAAGTGTCCACAGGAGCCCAGTATGTACCGATGGCTTCGGTCCTTCGGATATACTCAGCCTCGGGGATAAGAACAGGAGGATTGTTGATCTGAGCGACGTGGCTGGCCAGTGTCTCTTGGGAAGGAGTCTTGTCGAATGCGATCAAGTAGAGTTCGCTGGTTCGGGCGATTCCGTAAGGAGTGTCGAAACCTCCCTCGTAGTCCTCGTAAGTAATCTCTAGAGCATCCAATTGGTCCGTGTAGTTCTTCTGGCCCAGACCGTCATGGTAGGGGCGGAGGTCAAGAGGCTCGGCAGACGGGCTGTAGAGCCAGAGGGTGATACTGCCAGTATCAGACGCCGCGGAAGAAATGTCAAAGCCAGTTGGGAATCGCTTCCAGAAGTCACGAAGGCCAACAGCCAGACCTCCCACTGTAGCACCACCAAGGTATGCGAGACCCTCAGCGCGGGTACCTCCCGGGATGGTAACCCAGCTCTGACCAGACTTGGTTCTCTTCTTGAGGGTGAATCCATCGGCGGAAAGCTGGCTCAAGCTGTAGTCGTTCCAGGAAGGAATCCAGTGAAGGCGGCTAGAAACGCGGACATCCCAGGTGGACTCGTCAGGAAGCTCCTTGCCATCGAATTGATCGGCTCGGACATTAGCACCAGGATCTCTGCGCAGACCAGTGATGCCTTTCACAGCTTCACTGAGGAGGCCACCGTCAACACCGGCAATTCTGACATGACGGTTGTAAAGCTCCTCGCCCTCAAGTGGGACATCGAAGCGAATACCAACACCGGAAATAAAATCCTTCTCAGCATCTCCGTCAAAGACCAAGCTGTGAATAATCTTGATTTGCTCGGAATTGGAGTAGAGGTAGAATCGAAGAACAAAGGGTAGCCAAGAGTCGTGGCCAGACTTGTCGGCGGCCTGATGACTTCCTCGAACAGTGACCAGGGCTCGTGCTGAGTTCTGCTCACTGACAGTGACGTTGTCGATGTTACTCTGGAAGCGGAGAGTCTTGAATGCCTCGGCATCGTCGTCGGAGGGGTGGGAAACGTCAGACTGCGACTGCAGCACAAGTCTTCCATTCTGCGCAATGCGCTTTCCGTTGGTCTGAATTTCCTTGACGATGACAGACCCCTTCTTAGGGAAGACAGCAGTAGCCTTTCCAGTGCTGACCTTGATCTCGCCAGAGCTTTGGGTAACCGAAATGCCGGTTCCGTTCTTTCCAACGCCAGCCGACACGGTTGAGTTGATTGAGCCACCACCAGTCACGGCCTTGACGACATATTCGTCTAGCACATCTTCCGAGGCTGCAATGGCGTGTCCGGTCCATTTCACCGAGCCATCCGCCCAGTACCCGGTGACCCAAGACTGAAGATCAACATTCTGGCCAGATCCTCCCGAAGCGGTGAATTTTGTGTTCTTGGGAAAGTGCTTGGACTGTGGCCAGGGAACGCCAAAAGTAGTTCCCGAGATAGATTCTGGCTTATCGCCAAGCCAATGAACTTTGGCCGATGAAGAAGATGAGTTGCTTGGCACGGCAGCAAGGGCCTGGCCTAAAGAGGCAGCAAGCATAAAGGAGTGGACGGCTTGTCGCAGCATTGTGCAACGACTACCAAGAGTGTATAATTAAGAACAAATGTAATTCCTCTGAAGGAGTTGAAGACTATCAATACAGTCGACTTTTTGTTGGTTCTTATATACAGGGTCGCTATGCCTTGACGCCATAGAGAACCACAATGAGAATATGTGTGTAATTTCGGGACTTATACCTTGTTCAGTCTATCACAGAAGCAGTTCCCAGATAACGATGTTCCTCCGCTGCAGCTCGGAGGTCGGTCGAAAGACCCCCGAATAGGTCTATAGCGCCCCCTGAAGGGAGCATTAAGTTCGGACGGTCGCTTGACGGCATCAAGTGACAATTGCACGAATGAGCCCGAAGACCGCTGCGAATGGCCCGAGTGAGGGACAATGGCCGCTGATCACTTCTGAAACGGGGGTCGTGGAGTACTGTAATTTCCTGGCTGTCTGAAATACCGGGTTCCCCGCATCCAATGGATTTGACGTGTGCCATTGAACGGACGGAAGAAATAACTGAGAGGTAAATTTGGTCCCTTGCGTGCTATGACATCTTTCAATATGGTTAGAGTGGTGCCTGGCTTGGCGTTGGGGGTTGCATCTTGGGGGATTGGCAGTCGTTGGAGTTTGTTGCGGAATTATTAGCTTGGCCATCGGGGGAGACAAAACACCAGACGTGAGGCTTCACCTTCACCACAAAATCTTGATCGTAATTAATTTTTAATAAAATCAAGTATGCTCAGAACCAGATAGTTCTAGCGCTAATGTAGTCGCTATAGCCCATACTATTATCTAGTATCTCTTTTATCATATAATCCTTATAAATAGATATGCTATCAATTAATCGCGGTTTAATCAAGTCTCCCGTCCAGTGCTTTATTTCCCTCGCTATTCCTGTCTTGACCAATGGCCCAAGATGGTTTCGACGCGTCAAGTGCTACTATAGGCTTTTCACAGCCCGTTTATAAGTTCACCGGAGATGTCGGTACCTTGCATTTCGACGCAGACTCAACACAGGCTGAATCCCACAGGTGGTGTCAGCTCTGAGCTGTGATGGTAGATCCGCAAAGCCTAACAGCCTTTCTGCCACGTGACGCGCATCTGATAGCCTCGGATGCCCTGGGGTCTCTAGAGGCAAGAGTTTTGAACTATATATAGGTCTGTCATTCTATCAAGCTCTTGGAATAAGAGACCGGATCTATCCGAGGTGAATTATGTCCCAACCGAAGGGTGGAACGTCACTTACCCTGCACTCTGACCGTCAGCAACAACGTCACCCTTGTACGCGTCAATTATTGCTGAAGTCTTAATAGACTTTTCAGGCAGGCGGCATTCCCGTCTTACTACATGATGATACCCAAAATACGAGAATTACGTGGCTATGCTCAGCCTCATCATGTCACCATTCGGAGCTCTGAGCTAAGATGACCCAGGCACGTGATCTGAGAATTATCAGCATCCAGAATTACGGTCGCTAAAGATACCGGTACTCGACAAATTATGCCTCTTCAAAAACAACGATTTTGCACCATGAGTTCGTCTAATGAGCGCCACTCGCCTATGCCCCTGCTGAAAACATGTCAAACATGTTTTCACTTGAAGATCCGCTGTGAAAAGACTCAAGATTCTGACCTATGCGACCGCTGCTTGCGTCTTGGCAAAACATGCATTTTTAACCAGGCCAGACGCCGCCGGAATGTCAGCCGATCACGGTGAGATTGATTCTGTTAGAACCACGTCCAGTCTACTCATTCGTGATATTTGTAGAGAGAAATTGGAAGTCAGAGCCAAGTCTGATCGGTCTTCTAAATCGCCGACAAGTCCACAGCGTCCGACAGCTCAAGTTGCCCTTCCAAGCGCGGACAAGGCACTGACTATCTTCAACAAGGATGTTTCGTTTGACCCTTTTGAACGTGGCATTCTGTCTTTGAAAGCCGGAGAAACCTACTTGGAGTATTTCAAGACAAGAATGACGCCATATTTTCCTTTTGTTTTATTTCCGAAAGACATCTCCGTTGCGGAATTGAACTCGCAACAACCCCTCGCTTGTTTGGCTGTACTTGCAGCCGCTTCGCATGCAGACGTAGCGGTGCAGCAAGCACTAGGCAGCTTATTTAACCAGATTGTTGCAGCGAAATTGGTGGATGAGAAGTTGGGTCATATAGATCTGCTTCGAGGACTTCTCATTCATCTTGCATGGTACGATGTACCGTTAATTCTTTATGCGAATGTGTTGGCTAAAGTTTTGCAGGGCGCACTATCAGCCTCGACCTAAGAGGTATACCCAGCATTTACATCTAGTCACAAGTATCGTCAGTGATCTACGACTTGACAGACCTCGTAGGCCAAAGCTATGGAGTGTTGAAGGTGGCAAGGACAGGAATAAGCCAGACTGGAATGCCGATGAGATGCGAGCTTTAGCTGGTGCATACTACTTATCCTCCAGGTGAGTCGTACAGAAATCTCGTAGAAACCTCTACTAATTTAGTTGGAAGCTCCTCTATCATGCTTCAAAAAGCACGTCAATGCTTTGACACATCGTATATCTCAGCATGCTGTGAGCATCTTGCTTTGATGAGCGAGTATCCCACCGACAAATATCTGCCCTACATGATTCAAGTGCAGGGTCTTATTGAAAGAGTCGAAGATCTCGTTTGCAAAGCTTCTTTCAATGATGACGCTTTGCAATTCTCTACCGAAAGCCAGGATATCACGCAAAAGTGCGATGAAATCAAGTCAACGTTACCTTTTCCTTTGAGTGAGAGCCGTAAGTGGTTTCCCGTGATATTTCAAGCCTTGAAGCTAATTAAACATCATAAAGCGCCTCTGCTTATCCAAATTCATATACTGGAACTTCTGCTGAGCCAATCGACCCCACGAGGGACGGTGTTTGGCCTCGACAGACTTCAAAGCCATTTCGAAGACCAAGCTTCACTCGTGGACTGGCTCTCCGCTAGCATGTCAGCCGCACGCTCATTGATTGGCATAACGCTCGTCATGCCCCATGGCGAGGAAATGGCCATGTCAAACATGGGCTGGATCATGATACACTGCGGTCTAAACCTGGCAGTCCGTCTTGATCTTATAGCCGCAAGAGGCAGCATCTCAGGGTCTACGCAACATCTTCGTAGATTTTTGGACATGCCGCATACCCTACGCCAACTCGTCCTCCGGTTTGAAGCAACACCGGGTCCCGACGCACCCGCTGACCACCCCTTCAACAGTCTGGCAGAGCGGATACGGCATCTCGAAGAATGGCATCTCGCCCAAGCCGAGCGTCAAGCAGCCGAGTCATCAGCATCCATCAGCCCATCCATCAGTGATCATCCCGCAATAACGATCAGCACTGACGCTAGTGGAATGTCGGTCGGGGGTCCAATGCCGTACCAGAACACCGGGGCTTGGGCTGGAGGCTCTGAGTGGTACCAGAGCACAGAACTGGACATGAGCACATTTCTTTTTGCAGATCCTATTGAGTTTCCAAGTAATTTCGGATTTAGACACTAGCTACAGGGCTTTTAGAAGGATTTAGGTAGAAATTAGAGGGTTTACGCGGCTTTTGCTGTTGATGATGTCTAAATCCGGGTCCTGGATACGGAGTAAGATACGGACTAACGTACGGACTAAGCCGACGTGACACGGAGCAAGTCGTATTGCAATACGCTCCGTACGGATTAAAATATGGAATAAGATTCATGCATGTGTATGCAGCTCGCTAATCACTTTTTGGCATGGGATTGAGCGTTAGCCTGTTGCATTGTAGGATTGATCGTCCAGCCTTACAATCTCGCATCTGAGCCTCAACACTCGCCACGATACTCCGTACGGTTGAAGGGGCGGCGTAAGGTTGTCCATACTGGGCCCTCAAGACTCAAAGTTTTTAATTCTCAAGTATATTTAGATGGAGTTTCCAGCAATTCAACGATGTTTTATTCATCTCATCAGTAATCGCTTCCTTTGTATACCTCTCTCATCTATAGAATCGATCATTTCTTCACATAATCATCATGCGTTCATTCCTCTCACTTTCGCTACTAAGCGCCTTGCCCATGGCAGTATTGGCTCAAAATGACAGCTCTGACAACGACATCCCTTTCCAGGGATGCGGTCTCATTGGCGCATACTATCCTGCACCAACTATCGACACGTCTTCGGATGCATTGAGGAAAATCATCGCCCAATTCACCCAAAAATTTGACGATCTCATCAAGGACGGTGGCAGCGAAACATATGGTCCTATCACGGCCAACACCACATCCTTCTCTGTCACCTTGTTTGGTGGCGCAGAGTCTCTTCGTGATGATCCTGTCTTTTTCGAATACCACTATACTTCTCCCGAAGACCAGGCCTCCAACAGCAATGTCACGTCGAGCACTAAGTTCCCGACTGGCGATGTGAGCATGATCTTTACTGTGTATGCTTGGTTGGTCAAGATGGGCGAGCAGTGGGAGACACCCATTACTGAATACTTGCCTGAACTGGCCAAGGTCAAGGGGCCTCTCACGGTTCCTTGGAAGGATGTCACCATTGGTGCGCTCGCTGGTCAGATGTCTGGACTCAGCCGAGAGTGTAAGTTACCAATACCCTGGTTTTGATTGAACCCAGACTAATAGAATGTTATAGCCGGTGCTTGCGTGGTAGGAGAGCCCTGCGACTGGAAAGGTAAGTCATCACAACACATCTAAGATTACTTCTAGTATTTGTAAGACTAACAATTTCTGCAGCTTTTGCAAAGACTTTTGCTGGAAAGTCTCCTTATTTCCTTCCCGACACTAGCCCCGTCGTCTCATACGCCGCTTTCCAGCTACTAGCTTTCGCCATGCAGCGAAGCGACGGGTACGGCAGTGATGGTGATGGCTGGGCTTCAGTTCTTGAGAACACCCTCCTGGACCCGCTAAACATGACTACCAGTGGTGTCTTGAGCTCCGAGGACAAGGATATCTTTGCTATTGACAGCCTCAATACTTCGCAGATCGGCGAGCCTGGGTAAGACAAACACTCTCAGACTAGAATTGTTTCATTAACATACTATAGTGCCCTCTCTTTCGTGAGCTCTGGCAAAGACCTTGCTCGCGCAGGTCATTCCATCCTCGCTAACGACCTTCTCTCGACTGCCGTTACCCGCCGCTGGCTTCACCCCAACATGGACACTTCAAACCTTCGCAACGGTGTTGGTCGCCCCTGGGAAGTTTACCGCGCTGGTGATTCTATCTCCCCTATCATTGATGCTTTGACCAAGAGTGGTACTCTCGGAAAGTACGCCAGTTACTTCGGCTTCGTGCCCGAATTTGACATTGGCTTCTCCATCTTAGCCCACGATGGTAGTGTTAAAGACCGAAAGCTTGATCTCAACGTCTACGCTGATACTGTCAGCGAGACTATCGCCTATTTCCTAGCCATTTCTGCTAAGGAAGCAGAGGCTCGTTTCGCTGGACAATACAAGGGCAAGCATGCGCAGGCAGCTTTCAACGTGACTGAAAACGGTTACGGCCTCGAAGTTCTGAACCTTGTGGTTGATGGAGTCAATGTTAAGAGCCAGACCGCGAAGAAGGTTGGTATCGAGCCCAAGGACCTTGACTTCCGAGTTTACCCTACCAACGTTAAGGATGAGCACCGACACCAGTTCGTCGCTGTTTTCCAGGACAGAAGCGCTCCCATTGATGCGGGCACTCCTACTTGTATCACCTGGCAGGAAGTTGGCGCTGGTGTTGAGATCAACATTGTGTTTATTCTTGACAAGGAGGGCAATGCCGTTGGCTTCGAGATCCCTCAGTTGGAAGCTAAACTGAAGCGAACCGCCTAATCTTTTATTCGCGGCATGTTTTCGCAATTTAATTCGGATTGTATTATAGACCTATAGAGGAGGTTCATAGATCAACATTGAAGTTGTAGACAACCTCTATTCTTACCATGCATGATCTGACAAAATATCAAGATCCTGGCGTGCCTGGCTACCGGTACGGTATTCTTGTAGCGGGGTGGTTGCCTAGCTCATCTCGCTTTTTTCTCGGCCTTTTTCACGGTCTCGGTTAGCGACTGCACGGCGCAGTAAGACGAGTAAACAAACAATCAATATTCGCTTATATATAATCTTGACTTACCTTTATCTTGAAATAGATTCATCAACAATAATTATGGCTGATTCCGCCCCGAAAGTCGCGCTTCCTGAGCGTCGCGATGGTCCTGATGTCATCGATCAACAAGCAGCCGAGCTCGTGACCCTCATCAAGAACAGTAAGCACTTTATCGTCTTTACAGGCGCGGGAGTATCGACATCAGCTGGTAAGCAATCAAGCCATTGACTTGCTCTAACATGATCACTAACAAGCAAAGGTATTCCTGACTTTCGTGGCCCCGAAGGTGCTTGGACGCTCAGAGCCCAAGGAAGAACACGCGCAGGCAAGGCCACCAGCACACTCCAGGCCATCCCGACGCCAACGCATATGGCTCTTGTTGAATTACAGAATCAAGGCGTGTTGAAGTATCTCGTTAGTCAGAACTGCGACGGTTTGCATCGGAGGAGTGGGATTCTGCGGGTAGAGATTCTTCCATGGCTATATGATGTGATGTGATGACTGACTCATCTAGGATCGAATCTCTGAGCTTCATGGCAATAGCAATCGCGAGTGCTGTAAAGACTGCGGCAAAGAATACATTCGTGGTAAGATTTCAATCTCAAGATCAAAAAAGTACATATCCTGAGACAGAAAAGACTTTCGAGCCGTCGCCACCTACGAAAAAACAGTTCATGATCACCGAACAGGCCGCAAATGCGCCCAATGCGGAGGACTTCTCTATGACACCATCATTAATTTTGGAGAAGACTTGCCTGTCGAGCCTCTGAAGCTTGCCCGGAGTCACGCCAGAAAAGCCGACTTATGTCTCGTGCTTGGGTCCTCTCTCACAGTCACCCCTAGTAATGGGATTCCTGAAACGTGTGGGAAGAACCGAAAAAGCAAACTTATCATATGCAATTTACAAGAGACTCCTATCGAAAATCTTGCAGAGAAACATGTCTGGGCTGAAGCTGACGCTCTGATGATTAGAGTAATGGATAAGCTCGGGTCCGCGATTCCCACATTTATCCTCAAGCGAAGACTGGCGACAAAAATGGAGAAAGATGCGCATGATCGTCAGACAATTGTTTTGACGGGCGTTGACTTCGATGGCACCCTTGTCACGTATCTAAAGACGGTCAAGCTTGAGTACAATAGACGGGTTGCGAGGGCCGAGCCGTTTTCTTTCAATTTTCGAGAGACTCTGAGCCCTGGGACAGAGTTGAACTTTGTGCTGGAGTTTATGGGACATTACAACGAGCCGAATCTGGTTGTTGACTACACGGTTCCAGAAAGTGAGGACGTGGAAACTGTGTATGATCTGCACTACGATCCGAGCACGGGAGAATGGATGACGATGAGGGTCTGAGCATGACATGCGATATCGGCACTTATAGTACACGGAGGCTATATCGCTCTCCCCCCCAATATATCGAAATAAATGACACTATTATATCCTGTCCAGCAAGCTCAACTCTAACGAGACACTAGTAGGATTGCACAATTCTCAGAGATTTGTATGCTGTGATAGCCAGCTGATCGCACGCGTTGGACTCACGAAGGATATCACATGTTTCCGTTCTAATCATTCATGTGCCTAGCTCTAAGGAGTCTGTCTCAGAATGCATTGAAGGTGCTCCGCGAATCATCTGAACTTTCGAAAGCGGTATGATCGGCCGGGTCCAGACCCGACAGCTTGGCCAAGACAAGGTATACCTTTTGAGTTGCCGATCAAGCCTGTACCCTAGCAGAATTGGCCACGAGGCAGAATGTCACTGCAGATAATCCATGCTCGCAGACTCTCTGTTAACCCTACCAATTAGAAAAAGCAATTCCCAGTCTCAAGTATACAGACCTGCCGATATCGTCCACCCAACTGCCGATTCATAGCCACGCACTAACCCGCATTCCCCAGCCTACACCGATTAATCCGCCATCCGCAGCATCAAGAATCCGGGGACTCCGCGATCATGAATTAGCTCTTGTCTCTATTGGGGCGCATTAAGTATTCTCCACACTCTCACAAGACACTTTAGTGAATACGGAGGCCAAGCTCCCGAAGCTCAGCTTAGAAGCAAGATGTAACCTGGGGGAAATTAAGCTTGGCGGGATAGCCCTACGCGTTGCGATTGGACCGCATCGACGCATTCGGTATGGATCTACAGGCCCCAGATGAAACACTCCGTTCGGCGCACCATCCGAAACGAGAAGTCAGCTGAGGGAGCTTGAGCCATGTATCGACAACAATGAATTTCCTCCAGTAGAGAAACAGCTTGTGAGACCACGATCCGATAAGCATGAGTCCGGCCTCTCCTTTAAGGGTTATAAAAGTCATGGTCAAACCCGCATAGTTTTACCATCTTAGAACGACAACTCGTTTCAATACAGTCGCAATCATGGTCTCCTGGAACTTCCTCACCCTGGCTCTCGGCCTCGTCGGCTCAGCCCGTGCCTATACCAACCCCGTCCGAAACCCTGGTGGTGGCGACCCCCAGATTACATACAGTGGCGGTTACTACTACCTTATCTCGACCGAGTGGACCAACTTGCAGCTCTCTCGGGCTACCACTGTCGAGGGCCTCAAGACTGCTACTCCCAAGGTCATCTACACTGACACCAACCCCTCGCGCTCCGCCAATGTATGGGCTCCTGAGCTTCACTACTTGGGAGGTGCCTGGTACATCTACTACACGGCCGGAAAGTCCGAGGACCTGACTGGTCAGCGCGGCCATGTCATCAAGGGTAAGTCAAACATATATCTTACAACGACAAGGACCACCAGCTAATACAGGTATACAGGTGGTGCTTCTCCCTGGGATAGCTGGTCTTACGGTGCCCAGCTCCACGACGACTGGGGTATCGACGGTACTATCCTCCGAACTAATAGCTTCGGCAACTACTACGTTTACTCGTGCCAGACCGGAGTCACGCACCAGTCCATGTGTATTCGAAAGCTTGGCTCCAACTTCCTGACCACCGGTGCCCTCAGCATCATCTCCCAGCCCGACCAATCTTGGGAGAAGTCTGGTACCCCCGTCCAGGAGGGCCCTAACGCTCTCTACTTCGGTGGCAAGACCTACATCACGTACTCTGCCAACTACTGCTGGACCCCCGACTACTGTGTCGCTACCCTACTTTGGGACGGCAAGACTGATCCCTCCAAAGCTGCCGCTTGGAAGAAGTCCAACGGTTGTGTGCTCAAGAGCGGTAACGGAAACTACGGAACTGGCCACAACAGTTTCTTCCAGAGCCCCGATGGCAAGCAGACTTTCATCACCTTCCACGCTACTTCCAATAGCAAGGGTGCTTGTGATGACACCCGATATGCTATGACCCAGCCTCTCACTGCCAATGCTGATGGCACCCCCAACTTTGGACAGGCCCAGGCCTTCTCTCACCAGTTTGCTGAGCCTTCCAAATAAATGCAAAGAATCTTGTACAAAGCCCGATTGCACTCTTTGGGGGCTGTTGATCTTTCAAACATGTATATATCACAACATATCAGTACATAGCCATTATTACATACTTGATGCTGAGAGATGATAGATCGATATCAAATGAATGAATGCTACATATGCAAGCATACACAACTGCCAATGGATTCCTGTTCAAATATTTATCGCTCGAAAACCTTCGATGTAGTTTCTCAAGGCCTTATCTAGATAATTGTGTACATGCAGCTACTCATATAACCTCTTCGCATCTGAACGCAACTATTTAACGGACTCCCTAATCTCTTTTCCCTCTCCAGACGACTTTCGCGTCGCCGAAGTAACTAATTAAGACCGGCTCCAGAGTTGAGCTGGTTCGTTGATGATACTTGGCGGAGAAAATTCTTTTGAAGTCACTAACTGTTTTAAGAGGAGATGGGATGTCTACGAAACTTGGATTTAATTCTAGATATTCTTACCTGACTCTTAATTGATAAATAGTGGTATAAGTCAGACCTCACATCACAACCTTGAATCTTCAGTGTTTGAACGCACTGTAAGAAAATTCAACAAAACCTGACCTAGTCCTTAATGGAGCAAGCCTTTAATTGAACATTGGGCTTGAATTGGAGCTAGGCATACTCATGGTTGGATTCTTGCTCGCCTGGTAGTCTCCGTCAAATTATGGAGATGGCTTCCCCAAGGTGATTGCCTCACGTCACGCTTACACATGCAGCTGGCACTAAGGGCCCACTAGGCTTCCTCGACACTGAGTTTGCAGCATCAGTGGCGCGAATCCAGACGGTCTGTGGCTTTACATGGCACAAGCCAGCAGCGACCCCTGATCAAAATAGGGAATCAGATGAAGGCAGCAAGGCATACTTTAGGAACGGAATGGAGGCCTCGTACAGCTCCAGAGGAAGTTCAAAATCCCGTCACGTCCAGCGGCCATATAGTACGCATTTCCTAGCTATCTCCCCAACAACGAAGAAATCGCGATACTACCACCCTATATCCTATAATTTTCCCAAGCTCTCTTGAAATAACAACTATGTCGGGAACTGAAGCCCTTGCTGTGTTGAGTGCGATAGCTACCGTCATCTCCATAGTCGACGGGATTAAAAAGCTCTACGATGCAGCATCCGACGCCAAAGGCCTCCCATCAGCCTTTAGAGAAGTTGTGAATCGATTACCCCTCGTCCATGAAACTCTACAAACGGCAAACAAGGAGGTTGACGCTGGCGGCTTGAATGAAGCTACCTGCAAAGCTATGAAAAAAGTCGTCGAAGCGTGCGGGACCAAGGCAGAAAACCTCGAAATCATTTTCAAAAAGGTCCTCCCAGAAGCCGACTCATCAAGAATGGACCGCTACCTCAAGGCTTTGAAGAGTCTTCCCAAGGGCAGTCGTGTCGAACTCCTCATGAAGGGAATCTTGGAGGATGTTCAGATTCTCGCGAGCAACCACGGGATGAAGACGGTGATGAAGGACGAGCTGGAGAAACTCACCGAAGCTATCAAAGAGATGGAAAAGCTTCCACCGTCGGCTGATGACGACTCAGCGGGGAAGTCTCAGTCGGCAATCCATCAAGGCCAAGGCGATCTTTACGCTGCAATGGAGAATCAATATATCGCAAGGGACCAGAGCCGAATGTACCATGCGACGAACATGACTTTCAGTGATGGTAAGGGATGAATCGCTATGACTAGTTGGGAAGACAGCGTTGATGTATCGTGTAGCAAATATAATGAAAGCTCTTTTTTACGTCCAGACTCTGAACCTATATACTGATTCCGTGCTGGGTGAGTATTGAGTATCCTCACACTTTACAACAAGGGTGGCTTTGCTGAAATATCCTGTCCTAGATGATTCCGAGCTTAAGCTAGCCTGTGAACAAGGTAGGCTGGGTGTGTGTTAATGTTGTACCAAGACTAAGTCATCTCAGGCAGAATACGCTTAGAACAGGTCGAACGTGAGTGACAGTCTGAAGAGTAGCCCAGGGGCTTTTATTAATATATGACCAGGACATAGTAGCCACTTGACGAGAGTTGAAGAAAGTAAGTGCCTCGACCATTTGAAGAGTGGCGACGAGTGACTAACGACAGATAGACTGTCTTCAATCGCTATCTTTCTCTCGTCTTGGTTATCGTCAGCGCAGCATCCAGCAGGCATTGCCCGGCACATGTACATGGCTGCCCAACCATGAGAGATACAAAGCCTGGATCAATCGGGACGATATCGAAGAGCACTTCGGGTTGCTGTGGGTTGAGGGCGGCTTGGGGACAGGTAAAAGTACGCTAATGAATGAAGCTTACCTCGCTGCTCAGGAATGGCCAAACGAAGAGAATAAGAAAGTCATCGCAGGATACTTTGCCCATCGAGGCGGTGAGCCGATGGAGAGATCTGATGAGGGCCTTATCAGAACCCTCCTCCTCCAGATCTTGCCAAAACATAAGATCATGATGGATGATCTCGTCAGTATATACAACACACGTTGTTCTCGACAGGGTACGGGATGGCAGTGGACAGCCGAAGAACTCTTTGCCTTTATGGAACGCCACTTGGTCAAGAGTGGTGGTACGGCCTTTTACTTATTCATTGACGGGCTGGATGAATTTGACGAGGAAGAAGCAAGAGACCTTGTCTCATACTTCAGGAAATTGACCATCACAGCTTCAGCGACTGGGGCTAACACAAATGTCTGCTTATCGAGCAGATATTACCCTAACATCTCAGCTCCTCTGTGTCCCGAAATCATGGTCGAGACGGAAAACGAACAAGATATCAAATTGCTTGTCAACGAGCGGCTGTTCGCCGGAAGGACAGTAGTTCAACCGACGAAAGACGCCTATGCCAAAGATATTGTTGCAATCGCCTCTGGGGCAATTCTTTGGGCAATATTGGTGGTTTCCCAGCTTAACAAAGACTATGACAAGGGAAGATCGGAAGCCGTGATGAAGTCTCGACTGGCTACAAATCCTGGAGAGCTCAACGAAATGTATACTGAGATATTCAAAGAAGTGGAAGAGGAGGAGAGGGCTGACGTTCTGCAGTTCTGGCGATATGTCGTCTTCGCGGCCCGGCCGTTGAAGCTGACCGAGTTCAATCACTTGTTCGCCTTTAGTGCTGACCCTCCTCCTGATTCACTCGTTGCGTGGAGGGCTGGAAACTCAGCCTATGGGGATGGGGATCGTCTCATCAGGATGGTTAGTGCACTTTCTAGAGGACTTGTTGCTGTTCGTCTCAAGCAGCCGACGGTTCAAAAGGCGGAGACAGGTTCTACGGCCCCGCTGGAAGTGTCGGGTCGATTTCGACTCAACCCGGCAGAATTGACAGACACAGGTGAAACGGCTGCTGGGGATAGAAATGTTAGCACGAATGACCAAGCTCAGCATCGGGAGTCTGCGGATCCCGTCGAGGACCAGCCAAGCCAGCAACAGAATAACCAAACATACGGCCAAGCGCTCTTTGAAGCGCTACTCAACATGGTTGATTGGAACCAGGCCATAAACTTTCACGCTGATCTCGAAGTCGACGCTGAGGCCCTGGAAGCCGGTTTTGACTCTCTGTGGCGTACGTTCTTAGATGCAGGATACGAGGTTGTGCCTCTGGACATGACTGATGGCAACAACTGGTACCTCGAATTTGTGCACACCTCTGTACGCGACTTCTTCACAGATAAGATCGCTTTTCAGCTTATCTGCCCCCAACCTGAAAGATCAAGTTCGACAGGACAGGGCCATTACTCAATCGCCAAGGCTTGTCTCGCGTATCTAAAAATGCAAGAATTGGAGCCTCTCGCGGGCCTCGCTGAGAAACATCTCACAGAGATGAACTTTCCACACGTGGATGAACTTATCAACCCTCGAGCTTTCCCACTTGTAGGATATGCCTTTAGGTTCTTCTGTCACCACGCGCGTTTAGCCGAGGAACATGGCATGGCTGTGGACTTCCTTCTGGGCTCCCCTATCCCACGCGGTATGATTGTCACCGGCAAATGGGAGTATCTTCCAGGACGACCAATTCAGTCTGAACATCACCGGCTTCGGACAGACTGCAGTGACTATGGTACCGCTCAGGTATCTCGTCTGCGCTTCCTTTGCGGTTCAGGATTGTTCTGCACTGCGAAACATTATATCAAAACTGAAGAGGGAGCCAAAGAAGTCAATGCTGGAGATAGGTTGGGAAAAACACCCCTCTATTATGTCTTCGAGAGGGCAAAGCTGTTCAAATCAGACGAGCAAATGGCAGATTTTGCCCGATTTCTCCTCCAATACGGCGCTGATCCTAACATCCGGCCTGACCTGTGGTATGACACTTTATTGGAAGTTACATTACGAAAACACCTGGACCACAGCGCAGAATGCCTTATCGAAGGTGGTGCAAAGATCAACCTTAAAGACAACAGGGGCGATCCTCTCGCCGTGCTAGTTGCTCGAAAGCCAGAAGACCATGATAAGGTGAGATGGCTTCTTGACAAGGGCGCACGCCCAGTGACTCACGCTCCTCTGTGGGCACGGGTTTTACTCCCGGCTCTCTTTGGGGGGCTAGGTACATGTGCGCTGGGGGAAGCTTCGCGCGTGGCCTCACCTCAGATGGTGGAGTTGCTGTTTGAATATGTGAAGACCAAGGCTGTAGGTGCACGCGACGTTGAAGAGCTTGTCCGAGAAGCGATAGATGGCAAGAAGTACGCCAATCTCGGTGTCATTCTGGCGGCGCGACAGGTTCGAAGGGTTATAACTGGGGATGTTATCACTTTGGTTCGACAAATGTTGACGGAGCTTGATCAACAGCAGCCGAAGGAAAGCTCAGAAGCAGGCTCGCAGGGTACTGGCAGAAATCCTCAAGAAAAGGATAGAAAGAAAATTGCAGAGCTAGTGGAGGAGCTGAGCAAGAATGCAGTACGTCGTCGTCTGGTTGGTATGATTAGGCGAGGCTGTTGTGTGTAAGTGAAGAAACGAGTTTCCTTTAGTTTTTTTCTTTATTTAGACAAAAAGAAAAGGAAGAAGAAAAGTACCACCGAGGTTCGTAACCAGCTTCTCAAGTCCCTATAGAGACGGGAGTTACCTTACTTACAAGAGCTTATTGCTTGCATGATAAGGTTGGTGACTGCCTGGAAATACGGCGTTATTTTGCTTTAAGGTTGAGAGAGAGAAAACCGTGTCAAAGTCATCAGTCATAATGCTTTATTGTGTAAATAAACAATTGTGTTTTTTTAGATGTGTGGCCTTGATCTATCTCTTCGAGATATTGGATGAGGTATCTATATATAGTTATCTTACTTATATAATTAAATATAAATTGTATAATACAATGTAGAAACGTCGTAGGCCTATTCCTGTCTTAAGCCAAAGAACCGTACTTTATCCCTAAATCCCATCTATCCGAACGCCTAACCGCTACCCAGCGCATAATGTACGGTCTTGGTCCAACATACAACGCGGCGCGAGCTACTGCGATGACCACTGCGAGAATCAACCATACTGTAATCCCTTAGGCAAAAGAACTGGTCGACTAAGACGCTTGATCTCGCGAAAACATCGATTTACGGAAGTGACCAGCCTTCCTACGCATATCCTTCCATAAAGACCCGGCCGAAGACTTGTCTGACTTCACACGGGATAGTTTTCGTGACATCTCCACACAGGAGGCGAGGTCCTCCATGGTCTGTATCGTATCAGGGTGGTTTTCTCCAAGAACAGATCGACGGAGGTCTAAAGCGGTTTGATAGAGCTGCTGGGCCTCATCATATCGACCCTGCAGCTCGTATGTTGACGCAAGGCTCACCATGGCCCAAAGCGTAACAGGGTTTTTCTCCCCCAGCTCTTCGAGCTCAAGAGTGAGTGTTTGGACATCCATTTTCTCAGCCTCATCATATCGGTCCTGCATGCGGTATGTTGCCCCGAGACTCGCCATGCTCGAAAGTGTATCTGGGTGTCTCTCCCCAAGCACCTCCAGCCGTAGTTTTAGTGCCTTCTCCTTCAGTTCCTCAGACTCTTCATATCGGCACAGTGCATGGTACGCCTTCGCAAGGTCCGCCATACACCTAAGCGTATCAGGGTGCTGCTCCCCAAGCTCCTCTAGTCGTAGTTTTAGTCCTTCTTCATAGATGACTTGAGCCATGCTATAACGACGCTGTCGATAGTATGTGGCTGCAAGGTTTTGCATTGTGTTGACTGTCTCCCGATGTGATTTCCCAAGTATTTGTTGTCGAAGGTGTAATGATTGCCGAAGCAAAGACTCGGCTTCGTCATAGCGACCTCGATCGCCGCACGTCCCGGCGAGATTGGCTAAAGTATCAATTGTATCTTCATGCTTCTCCCCAAGCACCTCTCGTTGGAGTTGTAGTACTTCTCGTTGAATACTTTCGGCCTCATCATACCGACCCTGCCTACGGTACGTTATCCCGATAACCGCCATACTGACCATTGTGTGTGGGTGTTTCTCTCCAAATATCTGTCGTCGTAGACTACACACCCGAATGTCTACAGGCTCCTCCTCTCTCCATCGCCCTCGTTGATGAAGAAAGTTCGATACTTTTTGAAGTAGCATTGAAGTCTTGCGTTCTGTTCCCGCCACCTCCGCCCATTCGCCTACTCTTATAGCATGTGTCATGTACTGCTCGCATCGTGTCCATGAAGTCAGTTCTGGTTCTGGGAAAAGACCGTCTACCACCTGTAAAGCTATACCAGCATAGTATGCTTCGTCCTTTTCCGGTCCGGTTTGCGCCTCTAGCGCATAGCCCAGGTTCGTCTCAGGCGGATGTCTTATCCCCAGCCCATAGCGCACAGCCTCTTGCACAAGCTTGTGCATCTCATAGCTTCGTTCACCATGCTCACTTTGTCGTAGGCTAAGGAAAGAAAACTCTTCCAGCCGTGCGACGTCTTCAAAAACCTCCAGCTCTGTAGTCTGCCTAGTCGAGTTTCCATCCTCTTTGTTGAAGTGATCGGCAGTGGCCATGATTAGCTCGTGTGGTATATCCTGATTATCGACATACGCAACCACGTGTAGCATCCGGTATGACAATTCGCTCTCCGCCCGAATCCGCTCAATGGAGATCCTCCACGTCTCAAGCACACTGTTTGAAACTTCTGGCCGCCGATGTCGGTCTGTGTCGCTTATCCTCAGCACTTCCCATCGCGTTCTACCTTGTCTAAGAAGAGCTAGGTACTGCTCCGCTGACATTGACATACGCCGCATGTACAGACCGGCTTGCGATACCGCCAGGGGGAGGTATTGCAGCTCTTCCAAGAGAGTGGTCACTCCCGCCTCGCTCGAGGTTGATGACTGATCTCTAGCCATTGCAAGAAGGGCCGCCGCCTCGTCTAGGGCCATAGACCGCACTGCGATACCGCGAGGTGAACCGACGAGAGTACCGGTAATGCGCGCATCCCGACTGGTCCACAGCACTGTCCCTTGCGATGCGTGAGGGACATATTTGTATAGATTGTCGTTCGTCCCATCCTCTTTTCCTTGTTGACCCACCCCGAATAACCTCAGATCATCCGCATTGTCGAGGATCATGACCCATTTCGATCGAGCTTCGATCTCGTCGCGCACGGCTTTCAGCAGATCCGACCCGTCGAGCCGCCCATCTATCTGAAGCTTCTTCCCGATCGTCTTATAATCGGTCACGAAAGTCGCTTCGTTGTCGGCGTGCACCCAGAAGACGCAGCATTTATCGTCGGCGTCGCATCGTCGATAGGCGTAATCCAGCGCAATCTGCGTTTTGCTTGGTACGTTTGTCAGTCGGTATTTTCGCGACGCCACATCACACCAAATATGGAGGCTTACCCTGATCCTCCCAAGCCCCAAAGGGCGGCGCTATGGGCTCCTCGCGATTGCGGTAGAAGCCCATCAAGTTTGTCAATAAGGTCCCCGCGACGGACTAGATCCTCGTTGCGGGGATATGGAATGACGCGGACGACTTCGGGACGGGCCGGCGAGTGGGGTAGGCCGTTGTAGTAAACGTTCCCTTGAACGTTTCCCTGGTGGATGACAGCATGATCGCGGAATTGGCTATTGCTGATGCCGCGCTGTTCATGTGTTGACGATGACATCGCGAGGGCGATGCATTTGAGACGTGTTGAACGGCATGGGCCTAGTACGGACTGCAGCGGATGAAATGGACGCAGCTTCAGGTCCCAGTTTCAGCTCCTCACGTGATGCAACAACATCCGCAACGCCAGCCTGATTTGCGTCCGTCCGTCTCAGCCTGACTTTCCCCTCTTGAAGCAGAATTACAATCGGCACAATGGTTTCCTCAGAACCCCCTTCGGACCGCAAGAGCTTTCGGGTTGCTATGATATGCGCCCTGCCTCGCGAGGCTGATGCTGTTACCCTGCTGTTCGATCGGTTTTGGGACGAGGAGCGTGATCCTTATGGCCGAGCTGATGGCGACACCAACACATACATCACTGGTCAGATCGGAGAACACCATGTTGTTTTAGCTGTGCTTCCCAACATGGGTACCAACAGCGCAGCGGCTGCAACGGCCAGTTTACGATCGAGCTATAGTGATCTGAAGCTCGCTATCCTTGTCGGCATCTGTGGTGGAGTCCCCCGCATCGATAATTTCGATGCTTTTCTTGGCGATGTTGTAGTGAGCAAGACTATCATCCAATATGATTACGGTAGACAATATCCTGGCCATTTCGCTGTTAAGAACACCATTGAAGACAGTCTTGGAAGACCCAACAAGGACATCCGAAGTCTGCTTGCAGTATTTGAAACGGAGCTCATGAGAGAGCGGCTGCAGACTGAGACTCCAAAGCACCTGAAGCATTTGCAAGAATCTGCTAAGAAAAAACGACGTCGAGCCAATTACCAATATCCTGGAATGAAGGAAGACAAGATGTATCCTCCGACATACACTCACAGACATCGAAACGGGTGCAGCGTCTGTTCTGATGACTCTTACTCTTTCTGCGAGTCAGCTTCCAAGGCTTCGTGTGTCGAGACTGGATGTGATCCTGCTAATTTGGTTGTGAGAGAAGGTTCCAGCGACCGTGTTGACAGTGGAAACTTCAGCCCTGATATTTTTATCGGTCAGATCGGCTCGGGCAACACAGTCATGAAGAGCGGTGAGGATCGAGATCGCATTGCCGGGAGACACAACCTGATCGCGTTCGAGATGGAAGGCGCAGGAGCATGGGATGAAATCCCATGTATTGTCGTCAAAGGCATCTGTGACTACGCAGATAGCCACAAGAACAAAGCCTGGCAAGACTTTGCTGCAGCTGCTGCTGCATCTGTGGCCAAGGCCATTTTGGGGCGATATCAGATCCACGATGGGGACCGGGGTTTAACCCAGACGAACAGTATTACCTCTCTTCTCTCAATTATTATATAGGCTAACGTGAAGCAGATCAGGGCCCTTCAAACGGGCGTAGCATTGTGGGCAGTTCATTTGGAGATGGAGCTTGGATCAATCAAGGTGATGTGGGAGGAAACATGACACTTGGGTCTAGGTAGACGATGGGATTTGATAGGTCTCTGGGATTCATAGTTGACTATGCGGTCAAACAAAGGTATGGATAACAAGAAAAGTATGCATAGCACAAACATATATATAGCTGATTGTTATTGTGGTAGTATAGAGGATCCTATTATTAGGTAGTGTTATAGTGTTAGAGAAAGTATCCTGGGACATCCTATTATCCCACAAGGTACCCTCAGACATCATTTGACCAAACAGCCTATGCCAAGTCCTGGGTGTTTAGTCGAATGCTGTCTTCTAAAGATGTAAACGTGGACTTGCCCAGCGCTTGTAATAGCTCAATAGCTCGCGATCGTGGCTTTCCAACATCTGCCAAATCTCGACTGGAATGGAAATTTTCGACAAAAGACTTCTTCGGGTTCTGGCGGCGTAAAATGGCAAGGATTGAATCGAAATTAAATGGCTCTGCCCAAGCAAATATTCTTTCTCCCTGGACATCAGAGAGTATGGCTCCTGCGACGTGAAGTCTCGCAGTATCTTGTACATCAACAAAGTACTCTAGATGAAAGTGTCAGTAATGTTTGTTAATCCTGTTGAGTAGATATTGACATACGAGGGGGGATATGTTTTAGCTGTTCTAGATTAGTGCCATTCCAAAGGCTCTCAATGAAAGAAGAGGTGGACTGATGCCCTTGGTGTATAGGATCGAGGCTTTGGCCAAAGTTTGTATCTGGAAGTACTGCAGCTGGTTAGCCTGAGTTCTCGTATAAGTGTTGAAGTTGACGATTTAGACTTACCTGTGTTCACAATTAAGTCCGAGCGACGTGTCCGATCGTTGTGATAGAAATTCCACACAGCCCGTTCTGCCTCGGTTTTACTAGCTGCATAGACCGTGAACCAATCCGCCGTTGAGTGTGAAGCGGCCACAGCTTCGTCGTTCCAGGTGTCGTCAGTTACCACAATGCCTTCCACATCAGGCTGGGGGAGGACTGCCGCAGCCGAGGAGCTGGTAAGGACGAAACGCTTCACGCCCGACTCCCTATTTGCTGCTCCCAAGGCATTCACGGCACTAGCAACCGCCTCAGTGATCATGCCCTCAGTGTTGGTTCCCCGGCCTAGGGGCGAAGCTACATGTACGACCGCGGCAACTCCTTTGCAAGTATTAGCGCTTCTAGACTAGACAGTCTGAAGTAAGTTGACTTACCCCTTACAGCCTCCTCCAGAGCATGTGGTGAAGTCAAGTCGACAACAGGCACTAGCGAGAACCTTTCTTTGCCGTACTGCTGAACGAAGAGGTCTTTGATCCATGCGCTTTTAGACACATTCCGCACCGTTCCGCGAACATTGTAACCGCGTTCAAGAAATTCATTAGCAATGTGAGATCCAATGAAGCCATTGACACCCGTTACCAGGACGGTTGAGCCTTCTGAAATGGCAGAGTGCTGATCAAGAAGACGTGGCATAATTGGCTATCGGGTTTGCTATTGCCGGGGAGCGATGTGAATTTTGTTCACAAGTTCGGTAATATAGAACAAGTAAAAGGTTAGAAGAGCGAATTGAACAATGTTATTGAGTTGCTTCATCCTGGGAAACGTGCGATGAACAAGTCCTATATACAAAACAATTCGGCATTTGATGAAAGCCGAATATTGATCAATTGGTTTGCGGTTACTAATTGAAGACATGACCAGAAACCAGAGGCTGAAATCGAGGGAGAGGTGGAGTAGATAGATCTCGGATGCTTACCTATCACAGTCCATCGGTAATTCAGTCGGTGTCCGACCATGTCCCGCTACCAGCCCCTGAAGCTAGAGGTTAGTTAACCGAGACATTCATTCTCGACATTCAACTATCCCTAATCTCGAGAAATCAGATGATGGTAATGAATAAGAGCGCTGCTTTTGTTTTCAAGTACAGAGAGTATTATTATTCTCCTATTATGTCTCCTGACTACAACGAAAAATCATGACATCTCTTCGGATCCGTATCGCGTCCAATCACATTGGAAACATCGGAAGTCCGCAGCCCTGCCGAAAGATCGTGGCTGACAGACCTTGAATAGCGGTATTGCAATCAAAACGTAGTAACTACTAGTCACTAATATATTTGTACGTATATTTGTAAGTATATTTGTACGTGAAACTCTACGAATTAAATGGTTTAGGCTGGTAATTGGAACAATCTTTTTTGGAGACGCATTGCCATGGCTAAGTCCCCCTCCGTCCGCAGTGTCGGGATTGAAAATGCTGCTCCGATAAACGGACCTAGACTCCAATTATTGGAGTCTCCCCACTCCAACTCCTCGTTGAGGCCGTGATCTCGAGACTTGGAGCTTAGCGTCATCGTGTTGTGCTTCTACAGACGTATCCGGACCGATGACCGATAACCGATAACAAGAGTGGGATTTCCATGTGTAGTATTTCGATAAGCAGCCTACGTAGAGTCTCTTTCAGAACTTGAAAATATTCTTGCGCAAACACAAACTATTTGAGATAACTATCTACAGAGATTGAAAAGTCGCGAATCTTTGTTTGGCTGTGACATCATGTCGATCTTCAATGGCGTTGCGCTCGTCACTGGCGCTGCCTCTGGTGAGAACCCACGTTCGAAATAATGACAATAGCTAACCAGATTCAAAGGCATTGGCCGTGAGACTGCTATCTCTTTTGCCCGTGAAGGATGTCTTCGTCTTGTCTTGGTAGACCGGGATGCAGACAAGCTCAAGGATACCGAAAAGACAATCAATGACATGTCGAAAAACCAAGAAATTCAGGTCATTGCCATCCCGACTGACATCTCAAAAGAGAGGGATATCGAAAATCTCTACAGCACTACTATCGAAAGGTTTGGCCGAATTGACTATGTAGTCAACGGAGCTGGTTAGTAGCTCCCTATCTCACGGTATAAGTTGCAAATTGCTGATTTACTACACAGGTGTCTTGAGTAATAACAAGAGATCGCATGAGTCTACCATCGAGGAGTTTGACTTAATCAACAATGTGAATTATCGCGGATGCTGGCTTTCATCGCGCGCGGCTATTCGGCAAATGCTCACGCAGGAACCTTTGCCTACTCACGATGGAAGACCTGGGTCCAGAGGAAGCATCGTCAACATCGCCAGTCAACTGGGAGTCGTTGGCCGCCCAGCAGCACGTATGTTAGAAGTCCCTGCTTATGAAGTTCCAAACACTGACTTTGATGAATTTACAGCCGCTTATTGCGGAAGTAAAGCAGCTGTCATCAACATGACGAGATGCGACGCAATAGACGTAAGTACATATTCTGCCAAGTCGAAATCTTAACATGCCTCTGACGCTTCGTATTAGTACTCTAAAGATCTTATCCGCGTCAACGCTGTTTGTCCGGGGGTTATTGACACAGCTATGACACGACCACAAGCCGATGTTCTAGCTCCCGCAGTCAATATCGCGCCTATGGGCCGTATGGGTACTGCGCAAGAGGTTGCTGACTGCGTGCTGTTCCTTGCCAGCAGTAAAGCTAGCTTTGTGCAAGGATCTGCGATGATGGTAGATGGTGGATATGTGATCAATTAGACGGAATTTATTCCAAAAAATACAATGTCTATTATCTAATACTCAGGCCCAAATTTCTCTTCTTTTATCTGATTCTAGGCCTCTTTTCCGGCCTTGACCTTCTCATATGCTCTGGCCACAATTGGCAACGCCTGAACACGGTCAAGCCAAGCCTTGCTCTTGGGGTAGTCATTCAACGACAGACCGGCAAACTCATACTGTCGCACCCAGGTCTCAAAGTGAATGTCGACAACATTGGGCTTGTCGCCTGCAAGGATCCATTCTCCGCCATGCGACTTCAACTGCTCCTCGAGAACTCCGAAGCATCGGTATGCCTGGGCTTGATATCTCTCATATGCATTGTCATTCTTGACATCGTGGTAGTGTCGGAACCAGTTGCATTGTCCGAGCATAGGGCCCATGGTGCTAATCAGGAAGCTAGTCCACTGGTCGACATCGACTCTGCCTTGCTCGCCAGCTTCCTCCCGAGGACCGTACTGGTTGTCGCGGTCATAGACTCGGAGGAGGTAGTTCAAGCATGCCATACTCTCCCAGCTAGTGACGTTGGTGTTGGGGTCTTGAAGTGCAGGCAGGCGACCATTAGGGTTGATGGCAAGAAATTTGGCGCTCTTGACACCGCCGGGGCCATCTCCAAACTGCCAAAGCTTGACTTCGTAGGGAATGCTAAGAGCCTCGAGAAGTATGGCCACCTTGAATGGGTTGGGGCCAGTGCCGTGGGCGTGTAGGACGAGAGGCTTGAGGTCTGAAGACATTGTGGATAGTTGTAATGTGGTTCGGGTTAATGTAGATGAAGCCGTCTTTGAGAATGGAGTTGAGGGTCGCGAAGATAAGGTTGGATATTCGGAAAACCTCAAGTCCTACTTTATAGAATTCTAGAAGAAATGTGTTAACCGCAAAAAGAGCTTTTCTAATGGGGCAGATTAGAAATCAGTCTTGTTTTCACGTTATTGATGTTCCAAGGCCGGATACTGTTCCGATTCACTTACGAACTACCGAGCATCTAGACAGCGTGATTGGTGCCAACAGCTCCATCATGACATAGACAGTGGAGTCACCGAGGTATCTATGACAAAGGTGAGGTTGTTGGAGGCCAATATTTAAGGTATATACTATTATCAGGCACATCCATTTTGGCATTTCACTGAGTGGCCATTAAGATGCGTGTAAATCAAGTCAAAATGACATAATCAAATTGTCGGAAATGGCTGGTTATATATAACTCGCTTATGTGACTGGTATTTATTTGCTCCCCGATCTGCAATGAAGACTGGACAAGCTTTGCTCGGGCAAAAAATAAGTGGTTACAGCGCCAAAAGTGTGGTAAAGGTGGAATCTAACCACCAACGTTGGACGAACAGGGAATCGAACCCTGGACCACTCCCAGATTATTCAGATGAACCATGCTAAGGGAGTATTATACCACTAAACCATTCGCCCGAATCGCTTTGTGATTGGTTGAGAGCACGGCCTTGAATATTATCATATGTACCCTCCACCAATGTAGGGTATACTTTAAGATACGAAAGCTTGCAAGTTTTTAAGTAAAGATTGAGACTACCGTAATTAATCATGTGGCTACCTCCCGACGAGTATGTTTTTTTAGGAATCCAGTCCCAAGCTACGTAGATATTTGTCTCGCAGATATTGGACCCAAATTCTCAAGACATCAGTTTTCTCTACGGCTTGAAAATCACCTTCCATGACACGAAATACGAGATCCAGCTAAACGAATAAAACTTGAAGAATAAAAGACAAATTTTGCAGCGTGGATATTTTGTTTCTCTGAAGTACGTCCAAGCCTCCGAGCATGGAGGGTCCCTCTTGCAACACTCTTGACGTTGAACAGCAATGGTGGACGACACGTCACCGATAAACACGTAATGATTAGGAATGGCAATCGAACGCGTGGTTTCAGAGTGAGATGATATATAAATTGTAATTCTATACTATAAGGAAATCTAGCTAAGCCTATGTTCTAAGCAGCATTGGCTATGCTAAATTACCTATCGTTGTTATCGCACGAAAACGCTCCTCCGATCAGACCGTCCGCATACGCGTCAATAATGTTTTGAACAACTCCATATGTTCCTCCAATCGTCAAGAAGACAGACAGTGCAATCATCAGCCAGTTGAGATAGTACACAACAACCTGCCACAATTTTCCCTGGCGATAGTGCTGGTGGTCGTAAATCCAAAGGTATCCTGGCAGACCCAATGCGAGTGGCGAAAAGGTAAGACTACCAGCCAAAGCGAGAAGGTAGTTGAAGATGGGAATTCCAGACGCGAGAAGAAAAGAGACAGCCGACATGACAAATGTGCAGCTGAGCCAGACAGCCCAGTGGGTGACGGTATTCTTCTGGAAGTGCTCTGAGTGGCGAAGAAGACGGACAAATAGGTACTTGGCAGCAACGTGAACGTAGAGACAAGCGCTGACCAGAAGACCAGTGAGGCCAATGCCGTAGGCGACCTTTTTGATGGTCTCACCAGCACTGCCCAAGGAAGGAGAAGCGACCCATTGTCCACAGTACCGGTAAACAACAAGGGAGAAAGTCAGGTATGAAGCGGTCACAATGCCCATGCAAAGATAGACAGCCTTGTTATAGTCTCGAGGCTTGCGCATCTCCGAGATGACAGGCAAAAACGCGGATGTGCCAGCTCCTGAACAGAAGATGGTAGCCACAGAGGTGATACCAGTAACAAAAGTCGGGTTGCCGATGACGTGATAGCCAAATTCGTAGTCTCCAGTCTGAGGGGCAGCAGCCGGTCGATCGAGAGTGGTGACACCGACACTAAATAATCCGTCAGTAAAAACAAGTAGAGTAAGAGGCAGGAGAACAAGACTTACACAACGATGAAAACAGCAACGTAGACGGTCAGAAAGCCCGCCCATGTGAGCCAAGCGATGTTCTCAAACTTGCGAACACTTGCGAGGATAAGAACAGCAATCGTCGCAACAAGCATGAACCAATTGGTGCAGATGGCATGATTCGACAGCACATTAAGAGCGACTGACGTGCCAAAGATACCAGATGCGCCGACGATGGCGTATGTAACGAGGAAGAGGACTCCAACAACCTCCTTGAGCCATGCACCGCCGACAACATTGGCCATGTCGGCAATAGAGTGACAGCCTGCGTGTGCATTGCGAAAGTTGCCCTGGACAATGGCGCAGTATGTGTTGAGAGCCTGCCAGCCAAGGACATTGATGGCACCAGGAAGCGCACCAAGGACGAACATGGCTGAGGGGATGGTCAAGACACCAGTGGCAAAGATGACTATTACAGTGTTAGCACTCGAAAAACTACACGACCATTCAAGAGGGAGAGCGAATTGTGAAACATACCCTTGAGAAAAATAACAGAAGCCTGAATCCATCCTACAGTTCGGAAATCAACAACTCCATCACCCTGCCTGAAAACTTCGCCATCATCGACTTTCTCCTGTCGACCAAGTTCAATACTACCATTGCTAAGCCTGCCAGATGGCTGCTTGTCGGCCTTGGTAATCTCTGGGTCAGAGGAACTCATATTGGCAGAAGATATGTTGATCATGATTGCTGTGTTGATGACGGAGGAAGAGAGCGAGTTAGTAGGTTCGAAAAACTCAGGATTCTTCGGCCTATTATTAGTTGTCGATCACCGGTAGTGGCTCTCTTGTCAAACTCGACTTTATCAATGGCCTGACTAGCCAAGCAGGACTAAACGCACACACCAGGCCTGTATCAAAACCCGGTTCCTGGTCAGTTTGCCCAAGTCCAATGATAAGGTCTGGGGTAAAGCATCCCTGTCAACTCTGGGGAAGATCCTGACTCGATGGAGGAGGAAGCGTGATAAGAAAGTTGGAGTATAGCGTTGGAGTTGGAGACTAGCGCGGGTCTGGATCCCTGGGGATGTCTTGGAGTTACCCCATGATAGGAGGATGGCGTCCGATAAGCGTCATTACCCCTCCATTAGTTATCGGATTGACTGTTATCTGACGGCCTTGGAGTCAAGCACTCGGTAGTTGAGTTGTTATTGTGTGCCTCAACCCCAGCCTCCGTCTCGAACTCTATCTCTAGAACATCCGATCTTTATCGCCTCCAATTGTGCTATCATATTAGCCTCCTTTGACCCTTGATATCAAGTCAAGTCGGCGCAGTCTCATCAGGCCTCCCTGCAGTCTTGCACCAACACGCTTGTGACCCTTCTATACCCAGTCTGAATCAGCCCCACACACAATGCCTAAACGAATCCTCTGCTCGTACGGTGTCGACGTCGATGCAGTCGCTGGATGGCTTGGTTCATACGGAGGCGAAGACTCTCCTAGTGACATTTCCCGTGGTCTGTTTGCTGGAACTCACGGAACTCGTCGCATGCTCAAGCTGTTTGACAAGTACAGCATTAAAGCAACCTGGTTCATTCCTGGACATAGTCTTGAGACCTTCCCGGAAGAATGTGCTATGGTGCGCGATGCAGGCCATGAGATTGGTCTCCATGGTGAGTCTATTCACAGATAGATCTAGTTCGCATTGACTCACATTTTTATTTCATAGGCTACTCCCATGAAAACCCGTCAGATATGACACTAGAGCAGCAGCGTGACGTGCTAGACAAGACACACAAGATGCTGACCGAGTTCTGTGGAAAGCCCCCTCGCGGAAGTGTTGCTCCGTGGTGGGAAACCAGCAGAGAGGGCGTGGATCTGATGCTTAGCTACGGCATTGAATATGACCATTCAATGTCTCATGATGACTGCCACATGTACTGGCTACGAACCGGTGATAGCTGGACCAAAATTGACTACAAACAAAAAGCCGAGACCTGGATGAAGCCCCTAGTCAAAGGCCAGGAAACAGGTCTTATTGAGATTCCAGCAAACTGGTACTTAGACGAGGTAAGTAATGTCTGGCTGATAGTTAAAAACAGATATGCTAACATCTCTGGCAGTATGCTTTATCACCTAAAACTGAGAATTAATTATGACATGCTAATCTTCTTCCGCAGCCTTCCTCCTATGATGTTCATCAAGGGCAGCCCCAACAGCCACGGCTGGGTCAACTCTCGAGACGTTGAGGACCTATGGAGAGACCATTTTGACTACTTCTACCGAGAAATGGCTGATGATCCCGACAACATCTGTGTCTTTCCTATTACATGTCATCCCGACGTCTCAGGTCGACCACACGCACTGCTAATGCACGAGAGGTGAGAGAAACCTGATACCGAAGCGATCCAAATACTGACAGAAATTAGATTGATTGAGTACATCAACAAGCACGAAGGTGTTGAGTGGGTGACGATGGAGCAGATGTGTGATGAATTCAAGAAGAAGAATCAGCCTCCAGAGGGTGCTTTACTACCAAAGAAGCAAAGTTGAACTAGGGTATTATGATCGCAACAAATAAAGCGCTGTTTAGTTTGACACAAGTTTTTTAAGTTTTGAATGATCTCGATGATGATACTCGTTCCTGTTAGAAACGACGACTCCTGAGAATTCCGACTCTACTTATATATACCAAATAGCTCACTATTGGAGTCTAACGTAATTGTCTTACCTTAAATTTTGAGCTCAGGGTGTTCACCAAAGCTTGAAGGTTTGAAGAACATGCGGTTAGAGTGGAGAAACTATCAGAGTCATGCATTGAAACTGAGAAGACATGATTTTATTAGGGGTATCATCATAGCATTCTTACAGTTAGATCTTCTTCTGAATAAGGATCTCACGATACTTTTCTAAACCTACTCCGATAATGTTGATGAACGGCCACTGCGTATTACTCTTGAAGAAATGCGCCCATATCTTTAGCACAGCCAGGCACAGATTTTCTGGGTCTGTAAAGTCAAGAAGATTTGGGACCTCTTGATCATGGCCTTGCTCAAAGTCAACCACAGTGTATGCCTCCTCCACGATGCATCTCACCCAATGCAAGATTCTGTCTTCACTATCTACACACAGTGGTCAGTACCAAATATGCCCCGAGAAGGCGAAAAGACCTACCACTCAACGGACTCTCAGAGACTGTTGAACTCAACTTGGACAACCACTTGCTTAACAATACAGCACAGTCAAGACCAGAAAGCGAATGCCTTACGCTCCAGAAAAAGGCTTGACTCCTGGCCACACGATCAACGCCTAATCGTACGGGGATGCCGATCATATGGGCGGCATATAAAAGCGCTGCAATGACACCGTCACTCCGTTCAATATCCGGACTGCTCGCAATAGCTTCGGCGATACGCTGTGGATCCCGTGTTTCAAGCTGTCTATAGGGTCCCAAGTGCAGGTATATGCGTACATAAGCCAGCGCCAGAAGGGAGCTGGACGTAAAAGGGATAGGCCCGTTCTCATTGTTGGGATCGAGAGTTGACTCTGGGGCTTGTTGCCAGCATGAGGTCCACGACCGGAGTCCACGTCTATAGTAATGGTTAGCATAAGAAGTATAAAAGGTGATTGTTTGATCTTACTCAAGTTTCTCCACTTCCTCGCTAGGCAGGACGGCCGAGCTGCTGGTAATCGGCAAGCTCAAATCTCTCACAATGTGGATCCTTTGGAGTAGCCCATGCAGTAGGACATAGTTCCCCAAAGGTGTAGGTATTGGGAGCAATGGAGCAGACTCATCCTTGTTCTTGAGTAGCAATGATAGGGCTTCTCGAAAGAACAATTGTGGTTCTTGAACCTCCTTAGCCGCAGCACGCCATAATGTCGCATTTGGAGCTTTCCATTCTTTTGTTGAGCAAGGTAACCGAAGGCCGACTTCGTTGCTGCGGAGAGTTGGATACACATTGTATGCGATGCTATGCGTATGAAGAAAGGAAAAACAAATTAGCTTAGATCGTCTACACGATTCTTGCTTAGCCCAAGTTCGCCACTCGTGCCATAGTGCATTACTATCATTCGGGTGGTAAGATGGCGTTGACGAGACTGGCTCATCCACATCTTCGAGGCCTGCATTGCGAAGAGCCTGCGTAAGGATGCCCTGCAAGACAAAAGATTCTTGCACCATGGCTGCTTTGGGTTCCCACGTAGCAAAGCCCATGAGGGTAACTAGAGCTCTTATGGTCTCAACTTGCGACTCCTTATCCGTAGCATTGCCATCTCGATCACTTTGCTTGGAAGAGTTTACTGTAGAGATTCTAGGTATCGTCGATAGGCCGAACAAATCTGCATTTCTTCGCAGTCTTTCCAGCACCAACGCTTTCCCTGCGAAGAACAGCCTCTCGGAAGCCTTTCTTTCAAAGCAATACTGTGCACCGATAGCAGCGATACCAAAGATCAGTTCAGGCGAGTGCTCAGTGATCTTCCACGTAGGTACATGGATAAAAGGCATGTGGGAGTGGAAGCCGCCAAAGAAGGAGGTTATGTAGCGGGTAAGAGCGTGTCTTGAGGGGACGCAAAAAGTGGGATCAAGTAGATGCGAATAATTTTGGATAGAAGCCTTGACCTTGGATCTTTGCTCTTCAGTCACTTTGAACGGGCGCGTCTCAGGGTCAACAGCGCGGGGATCTAGCACTTTGTGAGCCACAATTGCGTGCCGTATTGAATGGGTGACTTACTGTCCGTGTCAGAGACGTAGTTGTTGATCCTATTTCCAGTAGGTGCAGAAGGTAGCCACGAGCTGAAAGGCGTTCCAGCTCGTGTTGGTGCTCCCTGCTGAGGAGAGGTGGTCTCATTTTCGTCATTTTGTAGTTCAGGGTCGACAGGGTCTTGATGCCTATCAGGATCACCAAAGAATGGACTCCATTCGGCAGACAGGCCAACACCATCAAGAAAGCTGGTGAACTCGCGAAAATGCGTATCAAAGTCGACGCCTCTATGGAGTCAGCAGTGATCAAGAGCGTCGTGGAAGTATTAATACAACATACCACTATCAAGCATCTGTGGGGACAAAAAGTTGGGAACGAATTGCCCGGCGTTTATGTTGGGTGGACGCTGAGTCTGCTCGTCGACTGTCGGTGGAACAGGAATTTGCATCGCCTGCTGAGTCCTCGCGCAGAACCATGGATCGACGCTTAGGCCGGACAGCGACACTGCTGCGGCTAGATCTGCCTGTTCACCGGAAATACTACTTTGTCTTGACTGTGCTAAGGCCTCAGGTCCTGGTACCGGCCCTGGTGATGGAGCATCGCCTTCATGCTCAGCTATCCTCTGATGACGCGTGAGCAGATCGCGTCGCGCGAAGGATGCACCGCAGTGACACAGAAAGGGCTTCTCTTTGGTATCTGATTATCCCGGCATCACGTCAGTCATTCTATGCTACGCCCGTTGGAATAATGGGACTCACGTGTTCGCACATGACGTTCTAGATGCTCTGTTCGCTTGAAGGTTCTTCCACAGTGGTGGCACATGCGAAGATTGCCTCCTCCATTGTGGCCCACTTTCTGTCGCTTGTTTGGAGACGTTGATCCGTTGTACGCTTCAAGGACCATGTCTCGAGTCATCTTGACTCCAATCGATCGTTGGAGATGGAGAAGAAGTAAGGACAAATGCTGATGGGGTAGTGTCCAGTTTATCTTGGAGTCGTAGCGAGCGGGGTTGGAGTAGCGTCACTGATACCGCCTTCTAGCTGATTTGTCCGAGATATCTAAGCGAGACGTCTCCAAAAAATTTTGACGTTAGGACGCTATCTAAAGTAGGGCAGATTAGTTAGGAATCGCGTTACATCCTTATCATTACTGGCGGAGTTGCATTAAATGCATGGAAATAAGCCCACAACCGAATGTTCAACGAGATAGCTGTTATCGAGGGATTTTCTGCTGGTACGGAAAGATAACGTGCTACTGCGTTGATAATTGAAACGCTTATGTGGTTCAGTGTGTAAGAAAAAAAAAGAATGCATAGGATCAAACAGTATACCCCAAGCTGGCTCTTGTATCTAGTCTATCGCATGCTTACGATACCCTCATGTAAAAGCATCTAATCTTCACCTGAATGATAGTGTACAGCATTACAAGTGTGAAGACCCCCTAGCGCGCTGGACCTCATTTAAAATGTCTCCAGCCTCGGCTGATGTAGACTTGCCCTCGGCCTCCCAGTCAAAGCTGCTCTCTAGAGCTTTGGCAATACGAAGCACCTTCTTGTCCTCCCAAAGACCTCCAACCATTTGCAGACCGACTGGCAGCATTACAGAGTCGTCATCAATGGCTTGTGACCACCCGACCGGAAGCGAAAGCGCAGGCTGGCCCGTCACGTTGAAGATGGCTGTGTTGTTGGTCATACCAATGCTAGGCTCAAATGACTTGAGCACAGATTCTCTCGATCCATGCCTTGGTGCAACAAATGGAGTGGTGGGCATGATGATAGAATCGTACTCCTTGAACTTGGCCTCGTACGCATCGCGAATCTGTCTTCCGATATTGGCTGTCTTGGCATAGAGGCCAGGGAAAGTGCGTTGTAGGTACAGGCCGTTGATAACCGTGTTCTTGGTCGAAGGGAATAGTTTCTCAAACTGCGAAGCTGTCCAAGGTAGACGAGCTTGCTCGAATTCGGTCAGGTAGAGACCCCTTCGACCGTTGGCCTGACCCAAGATACCTGCCGATCCTGAGATGCGCTGTTGGATGGTCCATATCGACGGGCCTTCCTTATGAATGGGAATTGAGATCTCTTCGACTACCGCTCCCAGAGATTCAAGTCTGTTTATCGTCTCGAAAAAGGCTTTCTTGACACCCGGTTGCACCAGATCGTTGTCGTATCCCTCCTGTAGAACACCAATACGGATACCTTGTAGACTTGCGCCATTCAGTGACTCAAGGAAGCCAAATGACCCATGTGGTGCCGCGCCAAGAGATCGATCGTCGATTCCATCATAACCTGCAATAGCATCCAAGCAAGCTGCAACCTCATCAACGGTTCTTGCAAGGGGTCCGGCGTGGTCGTCGATTTGATCACCACTTGAGATACCAGTGTACGGCACGAGCCCGTGTGTCGGTTTAAGTCCCACACAGCCACATAAGGAAGCAGGTACGCGAATGCTACCACCTTGATCTGTCCCAATGGCAATATCAGCCAGACCACCTGTGACAAGGGCGGCACCACCAGAGGTACTACCACCAGCGGAGTAACCAGCCTTACGTGGGTTATCGATAGTACCCTGGGCGCTTGTAAAAGACGATGTCGAGTTGCAAAAGTTCTCACATGTCGCTGTTCCCGTGATGATGGCCCCAGCCTCGAGAGACCTTGTCACGACGGTGGCGTCTGTGGATGGTGTCCAAGCTGGAAAGGCGTCGCTGCCAAAGAATTGCGGTACGCCGGCTACAGCTATACAGTCTTTCAGACAGACAGACTTTCCGGTTAATGATGAGCGTGATGTCTTGTCGCCATGAATGGTAAAACGGTGTGCCCAAGCGTGACCGAAGACTTGTTCATGCCTTTCAGCCAAACGAACATCTTGGCGGGGAAACCTCTCAGTGTCCGGTAGGGGCTGGTAGTCCGGTAGACTTGAAACACGCTCAGCGCAATCGTGAACGGCAGCGAGGAGGAGTTGATAGTCTGCGGACTCCTCAGGGCGGATGGTGAGCTCTAGAGGGTTAAGAAGAGCCTCGACATCGCCCTTCTGAACAGGGTTACCTCTTTGCAGCCAGTTAGTATCTTGCAATTCCATCAATTGAGAGTAAGAACTTACGGTAGAATCTCTTTGAAGAAGACGGACATGATGGTGATCTCGATATCTGGCTGATAAGATAGCTTGAACTAGCGTGTCTTGGTACAGGCTTTAAATCTAGAGATAAAGATTTCAAAGACGCATTTATCCATAACAGGTAAATAAGCTATTTTGTCATGGCTCGGAAAGTACGTTGTTCCTGATGGTAAACTGTAGGTCCATACGTCCAAGCGGTTGGGGTAGCTCGGGGTCGCCCGAAACCTGACTCCAAGGCCCTTGTTGGAGTACTCCACCACGCTGGGGTAGAAAATGGCAGTGTGGCAATCCTGCCAGCAGCCCTGGGAAGTCTCCATATCTCATGCGGACGGGGTTAGATATGCCCGCATGAGTTCACACTAGCATCGCTATTAAACCGGTAGTTGATTCCCTGGTTAAGACCTTGATGGAGAAAGGGCCCAAAGTCGATATGGTCCCCAACACTGAACCGCCGTCTCATATGAGGGCAGCCTACATTGCAGAAGTCAGTCAATCAAGTCGAAGCGAATCTAAGCAAGTAGCTGACACGCAGGTAGTACAATAAACCATATGCTCTTGAGGAGCGTCCTCTACCCTCCATCAGAGACACGGACGTTCTTGTTCGTGTCCACGCTGCTGGATTCTGCCACTCAGATCTTCAAGCCTTGCAGGGTGAATTTGAGAGACCGGCGCCCATCGGCCTTGTCCCATCTCACGAAATAGCGGGTATCGTTGCCAAGGTAGGCAGCAATTACAAGGGCGATCTCAAAGTAGGGGATCGAGTTGGCGTTTTGAACTTCAAGCATGCATGTGGTTCGTGCGTAGGATGTCGATTGACAGCTCGAAAAGGCGAGAAGCTTGATCCACGGTTTTGCGACGACCGTGAAACAGCTGGATTTCTACACGATGGAGGGTTCGCAGACTATGCTTCTGCCGATCCAGAAACGACGGTCAGAGTTCCTGATTCAATTTCATTTCAACAAGCCGCGCCTTTGACCTGTGCGGGTGCCACCGTCTGGGGATCTCTGGAGGCAGCGACATCTGGACTTTCCAAGGGTGAAACAGTGGCGATTGTAGGCATAGGCGGATTGGGACACCTTGGTGTACAATTCGCAAAAGCACTGGGATTCCGCACCATTGCGGTGGATAGCAGAGAAGCTGGGCGACAACTAGCGGAAGACGTGGAAACCCCCGAGTTGAAACCAGATCTGGTAGTTGATTCGTCTGATATCAAGTCTGCTTCCAAGATCATCCACGATTTCACCGAGGGCGAGGGAGTCGCTGCAGCCATCGTGTGTACGCCATCACTTGAGGCTAACCGCTGGGCGCTCAATATTCTTAGGATCAAAGGGACTTTGGGAATACTGGGACTTCCTCAGAATCCGTGGCAGTTTGACGCTGCTCCGCTCGTCTTTAAGGAGCTGTCGATCAAGGGTAGCTACGTCGCCGGGAAGGGCGCGACGGACAGAATGATGCGAATAGTAGAAGAAGCTGGAGTGAGATCGCATTTGACTGTTGTACCATTTGATAAGATTCCGGATATTGTGGATATGTATGAGGATGCTGCGTTCAAAGGGCGCATAGTAGTACAGATAAAAGATGGTGAATAAAACAGCCAATTTTAATGCCTTTTTTTTTTAACTTATATACTTTTTAATAGCAATGCAAGTAAAAGGTGCAGTCGTGTGAGTGCTGGCTGAGCTCAGGTATGTGGGCTTTATTGCCGTTTCCTGATCTGGTGATACCCTCATGTCGCGCGGCTGACACTTATCCAGCCTCGTAGTTGAACTAGCCACGATCGCTATGCGACAGTATTGATCCTCAGCCCTGGCCATAAAATGCCTTGCCATATCTTTCTAGGTAATGCTTTGCTAGCTAAATGATCTAATGACCTCGTAATTAATTCTTGATACAGCTTCAGTAAGCAGCATGGCTTGTGGCGGTATCATACACAATTGAGAGACAAGAGGTAAGACATGGCTTATTGTTGTCTGGATGATCATGAAGCAAATTACCAATCAAAATGGTGAATCGACTCACGGTGAGATTGTAACAAATGATATTCCCCAACCGTTCTTACCGTGCCGCAGTGTTACCCCAGATTAGTGAATGTCGTGATCTTATCTCGGGGCATCTCTCCCGGGCGGCAAGCTCAAACCTTGGTTTCCTCTAAAAATGGCTGCAAACGGCCTATTTTATGTATGTCATAATGTCATAGCTCACAGCGCGGGGTCTTTGTGAGGGTGTGCACTGGCTGTCTGTGGCGCTCCTGTTTGTCATTTTACAGGCTCACCTCTTATCAATTGACATCACGACGCCTCTTTTTTCGTCTGACCGACTTTGTTATCTGTGCATGTGTTGATGGGAGAGAGGGCACGTCATTGTGCTCTTGGTGATATCCATATCTACAAAAACGCCTGCGAAAAACCCTTGTTGCTGTTGTTGTTCTTTTGGACAGCGAGTCAAGACCCTGCATAATCGCTATCGCAATGTCTCTTCCTACGTCCTCTCCACTGCAGATCAACGGGGATCGAAGAGGTCGCCGGCACTCGATATTCGCCGACTTTCTCCCTGACGATTTGACCTTTCCTCCTTCATTCGTCGACACAGCTCCCAATGTCGAAGAAATACTAAACAGAGACATCGACGAGTGCTCCTCCGGAGACGAGCATCACGATGAAGAAGCAAACGTCACGAATGACCCGAGATACGTCGATGCGACCGACCTGCAGCTAGCCTTCCACCCTAACGGCGTGGCATTTGGCTCTGGCTTCTCGACAGTCCCTCTCCCAGGCCTCGACATCCCTGCCCCGAACCCGCACGACTTTGAAGAATCTCTCCGAGCAGAAGTCGATCTCCTACGCGATAATGACATTATCCCCTCCAAGCATCCTCGAACGGGATGGCGAGCGACCTTCTTGGGGCGCGTATACCGACATCTCTTTAGCACCCGAGTGCACGATCACGATAAGCCGCTGTTCTCTTCAGAAGACTCGGGCGAAACGACGCCACTCTTGCGACAGAGACAGGTGCGGTTCGATGGTATACCTCCCACACCGGGGCCCGATGAAGTGCACAAGCGATGGGAGGAGGCGCTGGCTTCTCACAATATTGAGACGACTTGGCAGCGGGAGACCAAGACGTTGGTGCAATACGCTCTGCCTCTGATTGTCACTTTCCTGTTGCATTACTCTGTCACGGTCGCGAGCGTACTGACGGTCGGTCGACTCGGAATGGAGGAGCTTGCTGCGGTCAATCGTGAGGATCACCAATAACATCTTCCTTGCACATTTGCTAACCACCATTCAGTGGCCACCATGACAGCAAGCATCACCTACTACGTCCCCGTCCAAGGCCTTGCGACATGCCTCGACACACTTTGCGCTCAAGCCTATGGCTCAGGCCACAAGCATCTCGTCGGCCTCCAAGCCCAGCGCATGACCTGGCTTCTCTGGATCCTCATGATCCCCATCGCCATCGTCTGGTGGTTCTCCGAGCCCATCCTCGCAGCGCTGGTTGGTGGCGGTCGAACGACGACACTGGCAGCCATGTACATGCGGATCTTAATTGCCGGTATGCCTGGCGTCTCTGCATTTGAGAGCGCCAAGCGTTTCGTGCAATCGCAGGGTTTGTTCCACGCGACGACGTATACTCTTCTCGTCGGCGCTCCTCTTAGCTTCTTGCAGAATTGGCTGTTCGTGTTCAAGTTGGGCTGGGGGTTTCCCGGTGCCGCTGTTGCTATGGCCGTGACGCACAACCTGCTGCCGATTCTTCTCATTTTATACGTGCGACTTTTCGAGGGATATGAGTGCTGGAAGGGCTTCAGCCTCAAGGCTTTTAGCAACTGGGGTAAGTTTGTTTCGGAGGGTTTGAGACAGCGTCCATTCGAGACAGGCGCGCTGACTAAAGATGTCTAGGTCCGATGATTAAGCTCGCTCTGCCGGGCATGATCATGATCGAAGCCCAATTCTCCGTGTTGGAGATCCTCACCATCGCCGCTGGTCGGTTTGGCACTGCTCAACTTGCTGCGCAGGGAGTCTTGGTGACTCTAACGTCGACATCGTTCAACATTCCCTTCCCACTGGCCATTGCGACATCAACCCGAGTCGCCAACCTCATTGGAGCTAACCTCAGCAAAGCTGCGAGAGTGACTGCAAAAGTTGTACGTCTTCCTGGCTCCTTGTATAGCTGCATCGCATCTGATACTGACTTTGTAGGCCATCTTTGCCGCTCTCGTTGTTGGCCTATTCAACCTGACCATCTTTGCCACTCTCCGTAGACAGCTACCCCGCGTGTTTACCGATGACGACCAGGTCGTTGACATTGCTTCCAACGTCATCCTCGTGTGCGCAGTTATGCAAATCTTTGATGCCTTGGCAGCCGTCTCACATGGTCTTCTGCGCGGTATCGGTCGCCAGGCTATTGGAGGTTATGCCAACCTTTTCTCATACTATGTTGTCGCATTACCGATTGCTCTTGGTACCAGCTTTGGGCTTGGCTGGAAGTTGGCTGGTCTATGGGTCGGCTTGACAGCTGGTCTTGCTGTGTAAGTTGTACCTAGTTGTTCTGAGTAAGGAGGGGTTTGCTAACCAATGTCGATAGTGTGTCAGGCCTCGAGGCTATCTATCTTTGCTTCACCGACTGGGAGGCTGCTGTGGCTCAAGCAGAAGCCAGAATGCGATCCGAGACTAGAAGGCGATCATCTGCGGTGAATGTTTGATCAAACACTTTAAGGACAACATTGTATTTATGCGCGGTGTTGGCGCCGGCGAAGTTCAGCAGATGTGGTATGATGGCTGACCAGATAAACACAAGATTGAGCAAGGACGATCAGGGTGTGAGGCAACGGATATTAGTGAGCGAAAAATGATTGTTTTTGGGAATTCCTTTCAGCGTAGCTTTCTTCTTTATCTACTTAGCCTGCCTATTGACGTTAGTTGGGGACTTTAAATAATGTCTGAGGATCCAAACAGACGCATTTTAGTCCCTCATAATTCTCCAGGGTAGGTTCCTCCGGCCCTTCCATCTGAATAACACCGGAAATTGGACTTGAAGAAAACAGTGGAGTCTCGTCAAGATTCAAAACTAGACTATTCCAAGTAAATTATGGGGTTACTTGAAAGCTTGGTTATTGCTTAGATCGGCTTGGTAGGTTGATAAAGTTGGACAAGCTCACGACCCTTAATGCATTAGCTGATGGTCAATGTGTTTGGATTCTCCATCGATCGTATAAACGAAGTGGGAAACGTCTTTCAACACTATCAAGATAACGGAATGAGCGATTAAAGTCTTGTGGTTTTCATCAGAAACGAATGATTTCTCAATCCAGTCTAGTATGACCAACTTCTTGGCTTGTTTTGGTTACACACAAGCGGAGTCATGATGTCACCGGGAATAATGACGTCGCGCCAATCTCCCGCATCAGGTTATTCAGGGTCCTCGCTGAAAAAATAATGACAGCATTATTTCGAAATTATTGTGTTACAACCCCTCCCCAGGAATCAAGGGTCCATCCATGTTGAACCTTACAATCTATATTTGCCGAGTACTACGACCAAATCATCCTAATGGCTCAAGACGATCTGCCTACCGCCCCTAGGCACCCAGATGCAGATGCAGATGCACACGCATACCCTAGCTCGGATGATGACCAGGATTTTCATGTTGATGAGCGCTCCGGACAATCATTTACAAACAAAGTACTCCAGAAAGTGGTCAAACCTATCAAACCAAAGCTGGTAGATGTCGGCAAGGTCTCTTCTTCTGATCCCACAAGGTGTAAACCTTCCAGAGGTGCTCGCAAGCGATGCGACGTCGAGGAGAGGCAGATTGAAGGAGTCTGGACTTATGACTTGACGCCAAAGTCAACATCAGATGAACCAAAGAATAAATATGTCAGGAGGGTTATCTATTTCGCCGGCGGAGGCTGGCAAGCACCGCCAACCGGTCAACATTGGACATTCTGCGCTGAGATAGTGCATCGCTTGCAGGATACCAGACTCACCATTGTCTCCTACCCACTGGCCCCCAAAGACCCAGTGCAGGATTCATTTCCAAAAATCTGTCAAACCTACAATGTCCTCCTGAAAGAATCATCAGAACTTGGCGAGAGCGTCGTCGTCGCTGGTGATAGTTCTGGAGGCAACATCGCACTCAGCGTCGTCACATGGACGTTGAGAGGTCAAGATGTGCAGCTTATAAAACCGCCTTCAGCTATTCTAGCTATCACCGCTACAACAGACTTGAGCCACAACCATCCCGACATTAGTGCCGTGGACAAGGTTGATCCTATCCTTACCGAAGCGGCCATCAACGACACAGCCAGCAAGTGGGCCCCTGGCGATTCCAACGTTGATCAGCGATACAATTCACAGAACTCATATACTAAACCTCTCAATGAGCATGAACGTCTCGACTGGAGCGTTGAAGATCCTCGGGTATCTCCCATTCGCGCAGATCTTACCGGCTGCATCCGAAACAAAGTCAGGATCAATGGTATAACAGCCTCACACGATGTTCTTGGCCCCGAAGCTGTTGAGTTCAGAGAGAGGTGCAGAAAGGAGGGCGTTGATGGCGATTGGCTTTCTTGGGATACACAGATGCATTGTTTTCCTTTGGCGTATAAGTATGGGTTGAAGGAGAGCAAGGATGGTTTACAATGGATCATTGACATTATTAAGAAATCTTGAGCGGATTATACCACTTATTTGTATGGCTTGAATGAGATAGTAATATCAGGAGTTGGTGGTCTTTAACTTCTACAGCCTTTCCTCTTGAGTTCCTGCCTAGTGAAAGAAGATACTGGGATGAACGATTTTAGATGTGACGATTATTTGCATGATGGGGAGCTTCTAGTCTACTCTGCAGATGAGTTTACGTAAAAAGAGTAGAGTGCCGCTTATCTTATTGGGAACATAGCTCAGATAGTACCATCCCTGCGTCAACGAATGTTTGTACCTCACGTTGATTTTTCGTATAGAAATAAAGCTTGCCGTTTTCGCACTGAAAGCTCGACCACAAGCCAGTATAATGGTATAGCTTAAGCATGGCAGAAAAGCTCCGAGCTTCATTCATCTCCGCAAGAGATGAAAGGCTTTGATAATACACCCGCAGATACTACATGAAGTTGTAGTCAGCTCTGTTTCCCAATCCTGATTCATCAACATCAAGGACTACGATCCTTAGTCAAGCATTTGCTTATTGTAGAATATAAGTCGAGGATAAGATAGCCTTTCGATCTCTTCATATAATTTCCCCGAATAGTTACTCCTTTAGTCACTAAGTCCATTATCGTGATATCTAGCCAAGCAAACATCACCGAGTTGCGTTTCCCGAGCCCCAGAAGATACCCTGTCCCGGCATTTCATCTTGTTGAAGATTCTTAGTTCTCACTAGTGTACTGCGGCAATTCCCAATAACAGTGAAAGTTCTCTTTAGTGTCCAACTGTTGATATAGAGCGTTAGGCCGGGGTCGGATTGCGACATATCAGCACGCCATCAACCCCGCTCGTTACAGCATACGCTCACCTCGATATCGAATTTGACATGACCATTCTTTTTTTCTGAAAAGAGTAATTCCTTAGTGATCGCATTGCGTCCGGCCAAAACTGCCAGTGGATTCTAGTCGGAATTGAGTCGCGTAGGGGTGGAAAGCTAATGTCCCACAAACTAGGTGTTCTTGACTTCGTCAATATTGGAGATATCGTCCATGATACTTTGTTCCTGAATAATAATAACTTATGGAAAATCAGATTATGAGGTTCTAGATATAGTTATTTCGATTTATCTAACTCGGCTTGTCGTCTTTCCACCACATATAGATATGCTCGGCACCTTTCCGCTTCCCAGGTCGCGGACCACCCAATCCAGGTGGCATCAAACTGTCGTCGAATTATGCAATACGCCAAGCCGCGATACCATCTATATCCCGCATAGGCTCTTCCATGCAACAGGCATTCAATGCCGATCACGGCGGGTTCGATAAAATTGCAGACCGTGAAACAGCCGTTTTCTAGGTCCGTGCTAGAGTTTACACATGTGCTTTTAAGCTGCCCACCCCGTTGATCTGGCTTCCTGCATGATCCTTTCGTCTATCTGCAGCACTTTCCAAAATGGCTGGTCCCGCGAGGAAGAAGTGGTACCACATCAAGTGGTACTCTGACACAGATACACAGGAGGAACGCAAGTTTATCATCAAGCTTGATCTCCTTATTGTTCCTTATGCTGTGTTATCCTACTGGGTCAAGTATATCGACCAGTCTAACCTCAGTATGTATACAATCCAGAGCATGCCCCCATCATGAGCTAACGCCGCATAGATAATGCATACGTTGCTGGTCTCAAAGAAGACCTTGGTTTCAAAGGCAATGAGCTCGTTCAGCTGCAGACCTTCTACATCGTCGGTGCTGTCGTCGGCCAAATCCCGTTCTTCTTCCTTCTCACATACATCCCCATCCATTGGCTCCTACCCTTCCTTGACATTGCATGGGGAGTCTTCACACTCTTGCAATATCGGGTAACAAGCTTCGCCGAGCTCGCCGCTTACAGATTTCTCGTTGGATGGTTCGAAGCGGCCTTCTTCCCGATCATGCACTATCTCTTCGGCTCCTGGTATAGAGGAGATGAGATTGGCCGACGAGGTGGTATCTTTTACGTGGGCTTATCTCTAGGTACCCTTACAGCAGGCCTTATCCAAGCTGGCGCTTCAGCTCGATTAAATGGTGTCAACGGCCTGGAAGGATGGCGGTGGATGTACATCATCTGCTCCCTCATCACTATCCCTGTTGGCATCCTGGGTTACTTCATCATTCCCGGTACTCCAGACCAACCCAACCGCCGAGTCCTGACCCAGCACGATATTGACGTCGGGGAGAAAAGACTCAAGCGTGCAGGGCATCAATCTCACGGGAAACTGAAGTGGGGGCATCTGAAGAAAGTGCTTCTCAGTCGTCAGTTCTGGGGCATCATCATCGTTGACGTGCTCTTTTGGAACGCTGGTACTCACAGCAGCAGCGGCTCGTTCCTGTTGTGGATCAAGAGTCTCAATCGTTATTCGCAGGCTCATGTCAACGAGTTGGGTACTATTGCTCCGGCGCTGGGTATATTCTATACCTTGTTCGTGTGCTTTGCGTCAGACCTTGTGTTAGGCCCTGCCTGGGCCATCACTGTCGCTTGTGTATGGAACGGACTTGGGCTTATTATCCTCACCATTTGGAACGTCCCGGAACCAGCCCTTTGGTTCGCCTATTCGACTATATATGCATCGGTCGCGTTATCGAGCGTACTGCATGGCTGGGTTAATACCCAGCTCCGAGCATCGCCAGCTGAACGTTCGTTCACATTGGTCTTAATCAACTCGATCTCTCAGTCTACAACAGCTTGGACACCACTGCTTGTCTTCCCAACCGTGGAAGGCCCTCGCTTTCCAAAAGGCTACCCGTTCGCCTTGGCATGTGCCATCGGGCTTCTTATCACTACACATGCTCTTCATCTATATCTGAAGCATCGCGAGTAAGTTCCAAAATTCTTGGTATGATTTTCATTTAATAACTTACTACTTGTAGTCCCCAGGCTGAAGCTCCCGCTCAGATCCAGTCAGAAGAGACTGGTGACCTCACATATACTACCGGTGACTCGAAGACTGCATCTGTCAATTAGATAGATTACAGTATAATATGAAATGTTGATCTCGACTTATCTGTTTCCTGTCCTTGGCCGAAAAGCTGAGTAGCCGCTGCTTTAACCTCGGTCAGTGGTTCTTGATGGAGTAATCATACGGTGCCAAAAATCAGAGTCGTTGCAACGTATTGCATCCCTGGGTGAGGGCTAGCCTCAGCCTGCTCCAACGTCCCAAGGAGTAATCGTGGACATGCTGCGACAGGAATATGCATCACTGGATATGATAATGCGTCACCGGCTATGGCATATATATCGGGGTAGCTGTTGTTCCGAGGCTCCGTGTCCCACTCCAGGCACGTCCTTCACTCATCAAAACCGCCACTTGTTGGTTCTGTACTTTTGTGGCGGGGGCCAGTGTGCACTGAGTGGGTATAGCTGCCTTTGCCCTCGTCAGCCCATGGGTTACCTCACTCCGAGAATTATGCCCGGTCCTCATTCAACCATACTATTGGGAGAATGATAAGGTGGGAATATTGCTGCTTTATCCTCTTTTGAACTACGCGTGAGGCCAGCGGGAGCAATCCCATAATCATAATATAAGCGTTGGCAGGTTTTCTGTCAGTTGAAGCGACTAGATTTATGGTTTACTGCCACAGTGCAACGGAGGGGGTCGTTGCTCCGACCTTCTTGTGTTGATCTTTGCCTTCCCAATCCTTTTTTATTCGACCACCATTAATGCGCTTCACTATTCATTGGTCTTGGCAAATCCGTCCTAATTCTAAAATTGGACTTGGGGTCTGAAATACGAAAAAGGACGAGCTTCGGTTATACGACACGTGCACCTCGAGGGCCGTGGCCGTCATATACGAGAACCGCTTGATCATCATCGACCTGTTAGTCCAACATAGACAACATAGCGAGGGTAATGCCTGCAAGATTTCTTACAGCTGGGGCTGAGCTGGGGCTGAATGGCGTTGCTATGTAAGTGGGCTGATGAAAGCAGGTGAATGGTCCTTGCAAGTGTCTCGTTGGGCCCTATGCCCCTGTTCAGAGACAAACGAGACATCATGCCGATGTAGATCACTTACAAGGCTGACAGCCTGGCATAAGAGGTACGCCACACAAACATAAAAAACTGGCGCTTCCTGCCTCTTGCAGGTTACATTGCCTCATTTTACTTCAAAACCTTTACGCGCATAGAAATATCCACTTATCCTACGGCGGCATATGACCGATTTCCGAGTAGCAAAAATCGGCTAAGATGCTTCCATCTATTCAGACTACAGCGCCGGAGGGGCAGGCGCGCATGCAGGCAGAGCCTGGGCAAGAGGGTGTTGTGATAACCACTGCTCAACCTGTACGATACTCTATCCCTGCCCTATTATCGCGATGAGAAGAACACTAACGTTTAAATAGTCAGCGAGCCAAGAAACGAAAGCTTCAGACGAAACCCACCTGTCATTGCGTGGCGGAGGCGACAACGACTGCTCCAAATTCTGGACGGCCTGTTGGCAAGGCTGCTTTTGCGGTTGCATGCAAGGTATAGGAAACTGTATAGGAACCATATGTGCGGCAGCGATTTGCAGGTCCTGTTGTGATGGAATATGATTGGCATTTTTCACTGTAAACTCAGGAGTTGATGATTTTAATCCCAATCTAGTCGAAGAGATAAACCCATATCTGGGATGTAGCTGATGGAATCCATTGGAAACAAAATGGGTTTAAGTTAAGATTAATGATGTCCGTAGTCATGATAACAACAGCATAAAAATACAATGTAGATCCCGACATACGTTTTTTTCCTACCTCGCCCGAGAACCTAAGTAGTCGCAGCTTTAACCTCAGTTGATGGTGTAAAGCGAACACAAATCCACAGTATTCTTGTGAATTTCAAGTCCTCATAATGGCGTTGAGAGACGAAACAAACAAACTAGCAATAATGCATTGTATTATTCATTAAGAGTAGGTATATAATATTTGAGAAATAATCCAAAGGCTCGCTTACATAGGTAACTATCGATACATGACTGTTAAATATGCGCCCGAGGGGGTTCTCTGACAAGATCCATTGAGCTGATAGACTCTGTTTCGACTGTTTGACTCTTCCCAGAGCTATTAGTACCACCGCCGTTTCCCTTTCTCCTGAATTCATTATCACTGGTAATATCCAGATGTACTTCCGTGTGGACCTCTTTGCTCTTACTGTACTCGGTCTCAACGAAAAGAACATCCTTGCTCTCCGATGAATGGACACTAGGGCAGCGATTCGAGAAGTGGCCAAGCTCGATGTTGTGAGCGTGATAGCTTTGGCTAACGCCTGGGCCGCCATTGGTGGTATGGGTCCTTGCGGAGGATCGGTTGTGGCTGGAAAACTTGGGGAAATGACGAGACACAAGTGGGCGCAAAGTTGGCAGACAGGCGCAGATTATCCCACAGCATAGTTCGCCGACCGACCAACCTGCTGGGTCGACGTTATGCCAAGTAACATCTTCTCGGACATGAAGAAAGAAAAGGCGAACGACGGATATCGCACATGTACTGCCTGTGTTAGCTGACGTTTTCAAGGATAGAGAAGATCTTACAAGAAGCCCAGACAGAAGATCGACATGAGAATATACTTCTGACGGCGGCCGAGCTGCAGCTTTCGGATAATTGGAAGTGGAAGTACCAGGATGAGAAGATCGGTCAGGATGTTTCCGGCAGCGTTGATATACCAAGATGGATTGTTAGGAATGCATGACCCTTCCAGGCTCTTATCCCAGAATAATGCGATGGGTCTGCAGGCAAAGGCATACACAAAGATTTGTGAGATACTCCATGCACCAACAACCACAAGTGCAGCAATGTAAACTTTCTTTAGCTTATGAGCTGTCATGGCCCGGAAGTATTGGAAGAGGAGGGTCAGCTTGATGGCTGCTAGCGCAATGTTGTAGAACACAATAGAGAAATAGAACGCCTAGTAAGTCAGCGTTGTAGTTGCCGGACGAGGTGCTCGACTCACCTTCATGAATGCCTTGATATCCGTCTTGGATAGGGTTTCCTGGTGTTTTCCAAGTCCGTGTCGTGTACCTTCATTACGTCAATAATGAATCGTTCATCTTATGTTTTGAGACATACTTAGCAGAACAGCCATTCCACACGCTGCTGTCACAACCTGGGTTTTGGTGTTAATAGCGTTATCAGTCATTCTTCCGGAAGACTCACAAAAGCGACTATACAACACCAATCGTCAATTCCAAGATTTCTTATCAGGATCGCTCGAGTGTATACGCGTAATGACAGGATCACGAAAGCGATACTAAGAACGGAGATGACGACCGCAACGATCGTCGACGTCCTTGATTCGTCATAGTCGATATCCGCCATGTTGTAAACAAAAGTGTTGGCATTATAGAACTTGGGGAATAACTGACTAGTGTTTCGCGTTGCGGGTGTAGAACGGCTTAAGAACAATTGGAGCACAGTCCAGCCCAATCCTTACAGGGTTTCATCACCTGCTTAATCAAGTAAGTCAACATAGCAAAGACGACCTGGTGAGCGAACACAGTTTATGTGGCGCAGCCATCACCTCTAGCCGACTGTTCTAGGCTGATGAACTTGAGTCAAACACACCAGACGCGCAAATGATAGTCGCTGTCACTACAATAGCGGAAAGCTTAATTTCATGCCCTACAGACTAGGTAATCCCCGGACCCCGGCTTACCGAAGAGCTCACATAAAGGCGTTATCATTTAAACCAACACTCAGTTTCAGAAGAAGCCTCATCGTATGACTCGGTAATAAGGCCAGAGACTTACGTGTGTAGAAGCGTAGGAGGCGCTGAGCAGCCGCGTTGGATAGCGACAATACACTCCTGAATCACAATTGTTACTCGACGACTTTTCGAGTACCTTCCAGTATCTAGAAGAAGCTAAGGTGGTATGGCTCAGCCAAAGGCTTATCACACGCTCGTATGTCTCACTATGCAGCACCTTGGGGAAATGAGGCAGAAGGTTTAGTGTGCCAAGACGGGAATTGTGCGGGGAGTTACTAGTAACAGATGGAATCCGATAGGCTGTTATACGCACAGAGCACCAACTACGCAGCAGACAGGGGTAAGGCTGTTGGGGAAACAGGGCGGAAACTTTGCCTGACTTTGTTCTAGCCGATGGCGGCTACGCCACGCGCATAGACCTCTCACTCCGACTGGTCTCTCTGCATGGCTAATCCCGAGCGAGAGTTAGGACTCAATAGTGGCGTTTGCTGAAGACCGCATCGATAGTTTCCGGAACCATGTATGTGGCTGCTGTGACATACGGTGCACCAGGGCGTTCGACCTGTCAGATATTTGACCCCAAAAAGATGGGTTCTTGCGAAGTCGTTTCAAACTATCAGTTGGGTTATTGGTGTTTTTGTTTTTCTTTCTCTTGTATTGCCTCGATGCAATTTCGTGCCTGCGTCGATCATTTGATTCTTTCGCTCTAAATCACTACTATAGGACAGCGGAAGGGTATGAGTCTGATGAAGGAATACGGTGTCCAAATCTAGCTTCGGAAATATCTTAGACGGTGACCTATGATAAGCCTTTGTCGGAGATAGCGCAAATGATAACCCCTGCCGACGATCAGGAGTGATAGGGGCATCAGCCTTCTTCACTTTGGCAAGATGAGCTTGTCAGCTAGCTGCAGATGGAGTAGTTGCTGGATGCCATCACGATAGCTTTGCCAAGGCAAAAATGATTCGAGCCAGGGCGAGACACCTACGTTCTTGAAATGGGTGTAGCAAAGCAAACCCCTCTGTTCATCCTATTTCCTTTCTGAAGCTTAATACGGTGCAGCACAGCATGGTATTGTTGTCATGTGTAGTGCCTCTATTATCCCCCCATCACTGGGGCTTTCTACCTGGATGTTTCGCAACTAGCCCATGCATATGCGTTATATCATTGGCATTGAAGCGTTCCTCTGTTGCGCGTGTTTACACCCAGAGGCAATATATTAATATCTATATATTTCCCATACCTTTCAGGAAGAATTACCTCCTTCAAATGTTTAAGTCCTCCTGAGGCTCGATAGCAATCGCGAAGTATGCCAGGAACAGATCAATGCAGTCAGCTTCCGACGCGTCAAAGGTGGTGTCCACAACCTTTCCAATGTTATCCGGTATCATGCAGATCACGGCCAAAGCTTTGAGGCGATAATTATTCAAGATCAACGAACGCCCGAATGACTGAGACCTTGGGAACTTTGAGGCCTGATTAGCAAAGGATGAGGATTTGATATACTGTCGGAGTTCATATTTATGCTACACCATACTCGAGAACATATCCAAGTATCTATGACATGCCTTTAATACAACATTAACAACATAACGCACCAGTGCAAGTTATTTTTATAATAATTAGGAAATACTGCTTATATTAAGGCAGCTGTGGACTTCAAAATACCAGCTGCGAAAGTTTGAACCCCGGCCGGAGATATTTAAAGCAATCTATTATGTTCGATTCTAACCAAAAATGATCTTAAGAAAGCCATAGTGAAGGTTGGTATCGCGAATGATCAACTTGGATAAATGATATCTGCAGCAGGCTAGTGGAGGAATATGGGATTAGTGGGACACATTAACCAAGTAGACCAACATATCTTCAAAGATCCAGTCAGTGGTGTCGGCTGCCGATTGCTATAATGTGAGCAGAAAGGCTTTTTTCTTATTCATCCCCCTGTATCGACACGAGCAGTGGGTTCAAGTACCACTATCTACTTTACAAGTTCGAATGCGGCCATATTTATTCAACTCAGACAACTCTTCAACGATGGCTTTGGCGACATTATCTCAATTCCTTGGCTAGGGGGGCCTCAATGCCCACATCATAGTACATGGCTTTACACCTTCTTTATACGGATTATCGGTGTCATCGTTCCATGTTATACTTCCTCAACTGTTGGATCTATAGGCGCTCATAGGTGAGTAACCCTCCAAGACATGTCATGAGTAGTCCCAGTGCCACAGCGTTTCCGAGTGGCAAGGCAATAATTATGGAAAGCCAACCCCGCATACCAGTGACCATGCAAGAAATACCACCGACAGTTTAGTCAGCATTATGATGCGTATTTCAGCCGTCTTTCCACATGCAGCTGAGCTGACCCAAATGTTTTGTTGTTTCGAAAGAATGTGGCGCAAGACCCCCTGGTCCAGACTTACACTCGTCTATTAACTTTCAACAGCTGTTAGCCATCTTCGCTCGAAGCATCCTGTTTCAAGAGCATCTCAGCCTCGTAGGGCTTAAAATTAGCTTATACATCGTTTTTCCGGTTGCTTCAAGGTCCAGACTATCAAAGACCTTTTCCAGTTCATACCAATACTTAAGGGCCAATCAGGTCGGGCGATTGATATAACGTCCAGACTCACTCCGTTCGGAGATAGAATACCGATTTGAAGCTTTGTCTACATTGAAAGCGGTAAAGAGGTTGACTTCGACAAGCTTCAAACCAGTTCAGGACGAGCTAAAGATTAGTCAAAGCTAAGACAACAAGGAATTCATTTAAAGGCTATACACTTTGAGACAAATTGCTAGTATCTATGATGTCCGTCGTAACGAGCATGTGCATCTTTTCTTGAGAACATGCCTCTCGATAGTCAGCTACTGGGTTAGGTAGCTCGTCCTTGTCGCTATGCTGTATCCTAGCCCATTCCACTGGATCTCACGCTCAAGAACACTTGATAGACCCAATAGGCGCGTATTTCCTAAAAGCAGAACATTTGCCGTCAAGGGGCTGTCCAAGGCTATCGATCTTGCTGCCTTCGCCGCAAAAAGGCGCAGAGTAGATCTCGCAACGGACCCCAGGCCGAACCAGGATGGATCTTGCCGTGAAATCTCCGCCACAGACATATTCCGCACCTGGGTCTTCGTACTCAACACAGTCAACTCCAGGGAAGTCTTGGCCAAAGGTGAGGCAGTTGGTATTTGGAGGGTTTTGGCTGACGAGATTGCGGAATCGCTGGCCAGGTGTTTCATCACAGTTGCTTTCGGCTTCGTACACGGTGACTTTGACTTAAGGTTAGCTAGATCTAACTCCAAGCTTGTGGGAATAATGACCCACTCTCCCATCCAGAAACCGCACTGATGGCAGCTATGATTGCGAAACCACTGGCAAAGGAAAACCTCATTTTGGCGGCAATGGAAATGGGCAGTCAAAATGTCAGAATAAATTGATGACTTGGCTAAGTTATGGTTTGAAAGTTTGTTTCTCTACTGTTCTTTATTATAGTGGCCCATGGACCTCGGGAAATTGCCAAATTACATTATTCTCAGGGCGAGGTGGTCCTTGTGGTGTAATAGCCAAGTAGGCTAATCTGGTTCAAGACGAAAGGATGGTATTCCCAGGTCGCTTTGGCCAATCAGTCTTGTGCTTGAGTAAGACAAATTTCTTTCTAGAATGTCAGCTCCAGGCTCCTACGGAACTCCCACGGAGTTGTCAGACAAGACCAAAGCGCTATGACTTGCTCAACTTGGAAAATCTCAGTGTCACTAATACTATCCAGAGTTCATATTTTAGTACCCTGCTAGTTGAAAAACAAAAATAATTGAGGTATTCCGAGAAAGAAAGTGTAACAGCTTCGAGTGTATCATTAAATATACCACTCTCTTTGTCTAGGTGTCTCTACTCTATCCTCTTCTGTACCGAAACTGAGATGTCTGATTCCATTTATACCAGTCTCATCCTCTAGCTCGTGGTAGAACGAGTCCTCCATCCTCACTTCACCCCATTTAATCTTTCTTTCGGCAATAGTGGCATGGACTGATGATACCAGGCTATCGCATTCCTGTTTTCTCTTGCCACGGGTAAACGTTGTCAGCTCGACACCAGGCGCATTTTCGGAGTCTCCTCTTTCTGGCACATAGCCAGAAGGGCTGGGTCCAGAACTCTTGGAAACGTGACAAGCTGCGGCGATAGCCAGAGAGTTACTACCCACAACCACCATATCACCAGGTAGCTTGCGGAGTGAAAGGAGCAATGGGATACATAGAATGACGGCGAAAACAATAACTGCTATCAAGCCTGCCACTGTGGAGTAGCCTATAGCAATGAAAGCGATATCGTCGAGCTTTATTGAGTCACCCGTGGTAGTTTCTGACGCGCCGGCCAGGGAAGTGGAGTAGTAGGCTGCAAAGGTTAGTCAGACATACATCGTGATATTGCAAAGCATAACTTACCTCCATCGGCCATGAAAACATAGCAAGTATTGGAAACTAGCCAATGAAGAAGAATGCTTGCAAGAATACAAGGCACTGCCCATCTATAGGGCAGTTGAAGTCGATACGTCGAGGTTTGCTCTCCTTGAGGGTCCGTCACTCGTAGTGGACGATACTGGGTGCTCATCTGGGCCCATTCTTTGGCCATGACCATTCTTGTAATCAAATGATTGAATTGCAGATATGACACGGAAAGAATCAGCTGTGGGATATTCGCTAAAAAGACGAGGTGCATGAAATCGCCAGTGTATTGGTCCGCAGCGCCGTAATTTCGATCCATGGTGACGAAGTTGTTGAGGCCACTGTTCCCGAAGGCCCCTGATCTGTAGAAATGTCAACGTGAATGGTCTTTTAATGGGGTAAGTACTTTAGTTCATACGTTATAGATCGGCCACCCGTAGCTTTAGTAAGATAGTAGATAGCTACGATCAGCACCACTAGAAACACCACGTATGCCCTCACCCATATGTTGACAGGCAGAGCGTAAAAGATGGGCTTCTGCCGACTTCTCCATTGACGGGCTTGCGGCGCTAAGAAGTCGTGTTCAATATTACCGTGAAGCAGCTCGACGCCATCGGTTTGGTCGTAGTTTGTCTTGCGCTTAGGGCTTACTCCGAAGAGCCTCTCCCACGTAAACTGAACGTCCCTCATTTCGAGTGTACACATACGTGCGGTTGTACGATCGGGCCGAGATATGAGTGACTTGACAGCATCGCCCGGTGTCACCAGAGGATCTTCCGTACTCTCCAAGACATACCGAAACAAGAAGAAGGCGCACTGAGAGATCTTCACAAAAACACAGAGGGTTGTGATCAGGAGAACCGAGTTCGATACTCCTATCTTGCATTGCGCATCTTCTCTCTCTGCAAGACAGTAAGAGACATCCAGCGTGTCATAGTTAGCGTCGAAGCCGCTACGCATTTGTGCGCTGAGCATATGCTTTTCCAGTGATTGTGCGCCCCAAAAGGAGAAAGTCCATGCAGGATCGTTCGTATCATCGCCGGAGTCGACCGTAGTAAGGTACTCAACTGCCATCTGGTCATAGCCCAGATTGGTTTTGCAAGTGTTGGTGCAGCTTTTGCGGCTATCCCACCCCTCCCGTATGTCGCAGTGGTTATAATACCAAAGCGAATTTGACTCTTTAGCGGGAATCATGGTATCCCAGAACTTGCTGTCTGATCTTGTCATGTTGGGGAAAACTTTGTCGCGCTTCCAGCCAGACACACCCAGTTCACTGGCGTTAACCACCAACACTACATTTCGGTAGCCCTTGATTCCACTACCTTTGTCACAGAACAAGAACTTGGAACGGCATTCAGCCGGATCAAGGCGTTGCCAAGAGTCGCGGGCATCATCGGCCGCTCTCGAGATATTCATGCTTTCTTCAGAGGTCTTGTTCATCCACGTTGCTGGATGGACACTGCCGCCCTGGATGTTCCCTATGCCGTAGTTGTATGGGCTCTTTTCTAAGCATTGCTTGTTCTTCAGATCCGTATAAGTGGTGCAATTGGTCGGTACAGCCGTGTTCCAAAGGCTGGCACCAGGTTGATGGTACGAGGCGCCATCCAGAAAATCTTCAGTTGCAATCGTCATTCCAAAATCGGACCGAACCTCTGCGACTTGAAAGACAAGTGAGTTGAAGAAGAGATGAATAGGAATTGAGCTACAGGCCAAGATGAACCAGCAGGTGAACTTGGCAGGGCCGATGTAAATAAAGTTGCGTATTGATGGGACCCCGATATTGACCCAACCCGAGCGGGCATGAGCGCGATCAACGACATCTCGTGAAGGTGCATTGATAATCTGCATAAAAAAGTTGGACGAGGCCAGTATCAGAGTGCTGAAAATGTTGAGAAGTAGGTGAACCGCTATGTTTATTGTCTGGGATCTGGAACAGGGGCCCTGGAAGAGGATGAAGGCGGCATCTAAGCTCCCTGCACGAACGCATCCATAGATGAGTACAGAGAGAAGGATAAGAGCGAGCACTATGAGAAGGACGATGTTGATGGTGGCTAGCCGCAGCCAAGCCGGTCGACGAGAAGCACGGCCGACATTTGAGGTGCTGGTTTCTTCGCTAGATACCCTCATGAAGCCATATAATCGAGAGCGTAGGTAGATGATCTGATCGACGCGGCGGAGAAACACGCTCGTCTTATCTTCAAGAGCGGCTCCTGAGTCAACCAATCATAGACAATTTGACTCGTCTCAGCCCTGTGGGTGCAGCCCCCTTCAATTTCCCGTTCGTGCCACTAGCCCCCAACCACAACTTCCTACAAGGCAGACTGAACCTAAAATAAGGCAGAATTCTTTTAGACGAAGGGCATTGGCCTATTCTTTCACCAGTGCTCCTTCTTTTCTAATCAACTGAAGGGCTATGTTGACGAAAAGTCCTGTAATTCTACGCATCTGAAGTATCACATTCCTGTCAAAGCTTTTATAAATCCTGGCTCCATGATCAACCCTTGAGATTCGTAATTGCTGGTTCTGACCTCTTGAAAGCAGCTCCTTGAATCTATGATACTATTTTTAGTAATTTCTTCTCCACTCGCTCTCTGACTTTTGCTGAGCACCTTTGGTACTATTGGCCAGCACTTGCGACTTACCCTGCATGCACTTTGAACCTTGGTCCTTTGATCAGGAATGCTGCCACATATAATTAGGTTGCCTCGAAATTCCCCGTTGGAAACCTTTAAATGTCTTGATAACTCTTGATCTCCTGATAAGGAGCTATGTATGGATAATGCACTACAGACTGTACCGTTCTTGTGCTGTTCTAATGGCCGAGATTAAAGAGAACTTATTAAATATCACTGAATGCTTTCAAGTGTTGTTACATGAGCGGCATCCCGTCAATGGATGATCGATGGATACTGATACAGGTTGTAAATTGTGTTTCATTAACTTATAAATCACTGGTGACGAACCCCTGGTAAACTCATAGAACATATCATCTCTTTGTAGCCAGCCCCATACATCTCGCAACTCTTCGTAGCGACAGGCGATAGGGTTAATGCGGAATAGTCTAGTAGTCACAAGAATTTCTCTTTCAGATACAATATTTCTTGGTTGCAGAGATGCCTGTTTGTGCCTACAGTACCAACACCGCCCACTAGATTTGCAAACTTCTACTAAACCTTTAGCTTTCCAATAGCCATCTGGATGGCCTCGACAGCTATGTCCAACAAGTCTAGCTCCTACGTCCGGCGTATATTGATCGAGAATCTCCTTGTCCGTGGAATATTTCCCGTCCCGGATTCTGAGATACAGACAACTGGTAGCTAGCTCGAACCTATACCGACCACTCTATAGTCCCTAATCATCGTCATTACACCCTGACCCAGGAAGAGTGGTAATACCGCACTTTTAAAAAAATCGATGGGATAGTTGCTTCTTCATCTAGATTTCTCTTGTTTCTTACTTATTTGTATAAAGATGGAAAGGCCGATAGACGCAGCAGACGGAGCGCTTGTTTGAAACATATATCTGTCTCAGGTGTTCTGTCAAAGGCCACGGTGACAGCTTCTTGTGCTAGAATGGATCACCTTCTTTGAGCGCAGTAGTTCAGACCTGTTGAGACGTGTTGTTGTTCTTCATCTCATCAACTTGTTTATTGTTCTTCAATATAGCTAGGTGGTAGGCACGGAAGGACACTTGGGAGCCATATCCATGATTACCTGGCATATGAGTTGCGAAAGTGGCAGAAACCATCAGTTGTAGATCCAGGCGGCGTTTTGCCAGAGAAAAGATAAGACTTCGGTATTCGTCCCCAAACACAACACATAAAACTCAGATCGATTTCATGGTGGCGATATACCAAAGCTTCGCAAGATCCTTACAGCTGTTTGCGGGGAGGCCAGTTTCCCAAATGCACCCTCACTTACTTGCAAAGCAGAAGGAAAGGCGCTACTCTACCTATCCCCCCGGAGCTCTATCTCCCGGACCCCAGACAACTTGTTGTGGGGGTGCTTGCACTGGTAGCCTGGTCCCTATCCGTCTGAAGAGCAACCCTTGACACCCACACAATACTTTGTCGATGCCCGACATATGATTGGTGCTTTCCACTACTTAATTCCGCACTCTCGTTTTCATCGCCCCTGCTAATCAGAGATAGGAAAGACGTTATCGGCAGATCAAAAAGTCCCTCCTCGATCGCCCTTTCAAGCCCGAATTAATCTATCAAGGTGCATTTATGCACATGCGCACCTCCTGAAATCACGGAGCGTTTGCGTAGTTGGGCAATTGATAAAAGTTCCACGGAAAACGGCTCATTTGAGACGAAACCACATGTCCAGGCTCAATTGCGCGATTGCTACCCTACTAACCGCCTACCCCTGCTAATCCGACGTTCCCCTGAATGCCAAGAGCGCGGACCACCGTTCGTTGGCTCCTATTTGATCACGGCTTTTCCCCACTATCAAGTCTCGGCTCGATCTTCGTCGAGCTAACCTCCAACAGGTAGGTTCGATTCTCGGTAAATGATAAGTGTCGGGAACTTATGCTCATTGATCGGAACTTCTGCAAGGAACACTTCTATCAATGGTGCATCTATCACCAGGTTTCACATGATCAACGTCCATCGCTTGCGTTATCGCAACCTGCTGTATCTGGACAAGCATTCTCGTCCAGGGCATGCACAGAGTATGTAGTCTATATAATGTATTCTTGACCTTGCTCCTCAATGAATCTGCCAAGCTTTCTTCTTCAACCACATTCTTTATCATTTTTTCACTCATTATTATTCCTGTCTCTCTTTTAACGTTTCTTGAACTCTTTCGTCATGGTCCGCTTTGGATTGGCAGCACTGCTCTTTGCAGGGATATCAACTGCCGTACAAACCCCCGACGAAAAGGCCACTACCACCACTGTCACTCATTTACCAGGGGCCTACATTTTTGAATTTGAGCCCAACCATGTATGTGTGTGCAAAGGCCTTACCATCAGATAACTAACACGATGTAGGATACTGCCAGATTCTATAAAGACATTAAAGAGGCAGATGACAAATCTACCACACGTGTCAAGTTTGATTATGACCTCTTCAAGGGCGTCTCCATCCAATTTGATGATGTAGCCTCCGCAGAGGACTTGGCTGCCAAGCTGGCCGATCTACCGGCTGTCAAGAATGTGTTCCCCGTCAAAGTCTATGGCATTCCCACCCCGCGAGTTGAATGGACAGCAAAGCCGGGAATGAAATCTCCTCTGAAGAAGCGGGCTATCAATGATACCGCTGATACCTTTTCACCTCATGTCCAGACCCAGGTCGACAAGCTGCGAGCAAAGGGGATTACCGGACATGGCATCAAGGTTGCTGTTATTGATACTGGAGTAAGTCCTTATCATCATTAGTCGAAGCCACCTCTGACAGCCTTTAGATCGACTACAAGCACCCCGCTCTGGGTGGTTGCTTCGGCCCCGATTGCCTGGTATCTTTTGGCACAGATCTTGTCGGAGATGATTATAATGGCTTCAACGCTGTCTTTCCCGATGAAGACCCTATGGACTGCGCAGGTCACGGCACACACGTTGCTGGCATCATTGCTGCCCAAGACAACAAGTTTGGGTTTACTGGAGCTGCTCCAGGCGTGACTCTTGGTGCTTATAGGGTCTTCGGATGCGCAGGAGAAGCCGGCAATGATGTTCTTATTGCCGCTTTCAACCAGGCGTTCCAAGATGGTGCTGATATCATTACTGCGTCTATTGGAGGCCCTAGTGGATGGTCTGAGGAGCCCTGGGCTGTTGCCGTCTCCCGAATCGTTGAAAAGGGCGTCCCTTGTACTGTGTCTGCCGGTAACTCTGGCGATGTCGGCATGTTCTATGCCAGCACGGCAGCAAACGGCAACAAGGTCATGGCCATCGCCTCCTACGATAACAGCGACTATGTTTCGCTGCTCAACATCTCTCATTATACTGTCAACGGAAGCAGCAACAGGATCGAGTTCGGATCAACCGCTGGCAACCCCGCTGCTTGGGGAAACGTGACGCTACCCCTTTGGGCTCCTAGCTACGACACCTCAATTCCCAACGGTGGTTGTGACCCGTACCCGGCCGACACACCTGATCTTAGCGGTTATATCGTACTGGTCCGCCGTGGAACATGCACATTTGTCCAAAAGGCGCAGAATGCCGCGAATGCAGGAGCGAAGTATTTCTTGGTCTATAACAACGCCCCTGGTGGTGCTACCGAGATTGACGTATCTACCGTCGATGGCATCCTTGCTGCTGGTATGGTCACCTCTTCAACAGGTAAAAAGTGGATAGGCCTTCTCAAGCAAGGATCAGCTGTTACTCTCGAGATGTCAGATGGCTCTGACGGAGAGGTTATCCTTGAAGAGAGTAAGAACGATGTTACCGGCGGTGCTGTGAGCACTTACTCCTCATGGGGACCTACCTGGGAAATGGACGTTAAGCCCCAGTTTGGGTCACCAGGTGGAAACATTCTATCGACTTATCCCACCAAGAAGGGTGGCTATGCTGTCTTGTCGGGAACCTCAATGGCATGCCCATTGGTAGCCGCTGTTATCGCTCTCATCGCCGAGGTTCGTGGAACACTTGACCCGACTGTGATAGAGACCATTCTTGCCTCTACATCAAACCCCCAGCTTTTCAACGACGGTACTGGCTTCTCTGACTACCTTGCCCCTGTTCCCCAGCAGGGCGGTGGAATGATTCAAGCCTACGACGCCGCCTACTCTACATTGCTCATCAGCGCATCAAGCCTTTCTTTCAATGACACAGATCACTTCGCCGAGACCCTCAACTTCACGCTTCACAACACGGGTAAAGAGAATCTCGACCTTAGTATCTCACACGTACCAACCAAGAGCGTATACACCCTTGCCAACGACAGCATCTATCCCGCCGCTTTCCCCAATGACGTTGTAGATGCACATGCTACGCTCAAGTTCAGTGAGTCTAAGGTTAGCATCGGCGCCGGCGAACGCGTTACCATCGAGGTGCTTCCAACTCCTCCTGAGGATGTCGATGCCTCGCGCCTCGCACTCTGGTCTGGGTATGTTGCTGTCAACGGCTCTGATGGCAGCTCCCTCTCGCTTCCATACCAGGGACTTGCAGGGTCTCTCCACAATTCTCGCGTCCTAGGCGCTGAAGATACTTGGATCAGCAAGTCGAATGATAAGGATCTCAATCCTCTTCCGGCCAACAGTAGCTTCGTTCTTCCCGTGAAGGGTAAGAATGCTACTTCTGATGCGCCTGCTCCTGCACTGGCGTGGTTCCTTGCCCTCGGATCAGCCAAGCTGAACGCCGAACTTATTCCCGTTTCTGGCAATTCGACAGCCAAGAGTATCGGGGCACCAGCAGGTTTCCCTACGCTATGGAACCCTATGGGCAAGAATTCCGTCACCTGGACTGGTAAACTTGCTGACGGAGGCTACGCACCCGCTGGAAAGTACAAGGTCTCTTACTCTGCCCTGAGAATCTTTGGAGATGAGAAGAAGGCGAGTGATTGGGACAAGTCTGAGTCGCCGGTATTCAGTGTCAGGTACCCGTAGATATTGTGAGACTTTGAATGATTAGGGGGTGATTTTCTTCTCAAGCCTTGGGGCTGGAAGATGAGTAGAGGGCAGCTAGCTGGGATCCCTCCCCTCGTGGGAGAGAAGGAGGATTGGGGTTATTCATATATCAAGGATAAGCAGATAAAAATAATTCAAGAGATAAATGCAAAATGGCGCTAACCCTTTAGAGTGTGACAGAATCTTGGTTTGGTGCTAAGCCGGCTTGGGCTGTAGGTCTAACTACATTAGCTAGCTTCATGGCTTTGCTGCATACTGGGCTGATTGAATATGCGATGATTGGAGGTTAGATAATTGATAAGTGCATAATCCCCTTGATCACAGGTACGTCTTGAAGGAAGACGCTGCGCCACAACTCCAGCGGCAAGTGACTCTTCGGCGTTCTGGCTGACGTTCAGATCACAGTAATCCTTCTCAATCCTCCACTCAGATAGAGACTATTTAAAATACCATCGGTACTTTCAGAGAAAAACATATTTCTCACGAGACTACGACCACGGAAGTTTCTCCTCGCAATGCCTGGGAACAGACCATCTCAAAAGAAACGAAATAAAGCAAAGTATGCTAGATTACGAACAGAATGGGCAAACAGGGAAAACGACGGGGCCATGAAGGTAGTCAATGACGACTCCCTCGACTTTGCTGCCAAGATTGACCGCCTTGCCGAGGTCCGGAGGTGGTTTAGCGCAGACACGACCGTTGTTGACCAGTACATGTCAGGGGAGCTCGCTACTGCTGAGACAGTAGACATCTTGGCCAGACCTATCGACAAGACGTACTCTTCTGCAGACTTTGGCCGACAATACCACGAACAAGAAAGATTTGCTCGAATACAGCGGAAGTACCACAGCCCTGAAAAGGCCCTTGAAATGTGGGGGCCCGAGCAAGACTTCCCTGAACCTCCAGAATATGATCCTTCAAAGTCAACTGAAATGCTTCTGTGGGACTTGTGGTACGCCGTCCTTCACGCAGCAAAACGAATACCTTTCACGGACGAGATCCGGCACGAAAAACTTGTCAGTTTGGTCAAGGCACTCAAAGCCCGACCAAATCCTCCGATACCCGAACCAATGACAGTTCCACTCAAAAGAAGCTGGATCTGGGAGTCGGGCACGGTTTGGAGCGACTTAATCGTTCTAGGTATCTCGGTAGCAGAAGTATCAAACGACAGTTGTGGGTGCGGAGCTGGTTGGTTATGGCCCGAGCAGCGTGCATGGGAGAATCTTTGCGCATTTATGGCGCGACTCACTGCCGCTGGGATTGCGGATCTACATAATAATGGAGTTCAGAATGTTGTTCCACTAGAACATACTCCATCTCCAGGTAACCCGCGTATGCATCCACCACCCGATAACGAAATCTTAAGCCACAAGGTTACTTCTGCAGCATTATGGACGATAATTGCTGGGAAGGAAGTCTACGCTGAATTCCCTGATGCCCGAGATGAACGAGATATACAAGTGGTGGATAGGATTCTGGGGCTCAGAGATGATCATCTACCTTGGAGACGATCACTCAAGAAATACAAGGGTCGGGCGCGATGGGAAACGGCGCGCAAGGAGTTTGCCCGCAGACGGTTAGAGGTGGAATCTCAGAATGAGGAGCTATCACCTGAAGTTCGAGAGCTAGCTGCCAGAGCAGCAAAGGCAATGGTCTCCCTTGTCTAGCCCAGGACAGCGAAACTTCGACGGGCAGATTGGCATCGTGAAGTAAGAGGCGACGATAGGAATTAGTATCTGTACATGACTGTTTCTAATAGCGTCATAAGTGTCTACTCTGTCATGGATTCCTGTTTATCTGAAGTCTTTGCCACCTCCCCGACGATTTCTACTGGCCATTGGATCAATGGCTCCCATGGAGTACCAGCCACGCTCGCGACGATCGGTTTCATTAATATAGTCGACCAACCTTCAAAGTACCAACAATTCTCCTCACAAGAAAGCATCAACACGCAGTAGTATGATAAAACCGCCATCACCAAGGGATCTTTTCTCCGTAATAATGTAAGATAGGCGCTCGGAAACCTCATAGGCCAGCCAAAGACGACTCTTTGTTCTGGTGTCGAGGCAATTCTATCATTCGTTGTTGCCCTCTCAATACTCTCTATGAGATGAATTAAGACCTCCGTGACAGCTTCTCGTCTTTCTTCATCAATATCGACCGTCGGGTCTTCTAGATGGGATAGAAGATCTTTGAGTTTAGGCATTATTGCTGGAAGATACCTTGATACAGGGGGCGGTTGGCAGTTGCACCCATGCATCAACCTCCCTAGCGGCCCTTTTCTGATGTTCTCTTCGGAAGAGCGGAGTATTATGTGCATGCCGTGTACGAGGATGAAGATATCAATCAAGCTCTCGATGGGTTGAAACGTATGATACCTGTCGCAACTTGGAAACGTTCCAAAGGCGCTGATGGCGACGAATATCGAGGTTCCATAGAGCGCGTGGCATTCATCTGGATCTAACGGTTTGGCTAACATCGAGTTCATAGTCGTGATGGCAACGCCTTGATGTTGTGAAGCCTGTATCAGATATTTGTGACGGGAGTTTGGGTTGAGATATGCTAGGTGGAGGGCAGAGAAGGCTAGTATCTGGTGAAGTAAGAAGGGGTGTGCAAGACCTTCTCGGGGAATATCAGCCTGCAATACTTGAGTGTCATGATCACATGGCGTGTAGAGAGTTCGATGGGCTTCGGCGGTGTAGTGATGCATGAGTTCGATATCAAGTATCCAGGCTTGATCGTCTGGGTTTGCTGGTGAGCCATATTGAACGTGAGCAAAGTATGAGAATAGGCCAGCTGTGGGCGATGGTGAACTATGCTCCCTGCCAGAGCTTGAAGGTGAGTTGACAGAAGAAGGTTGCTGCGAGGGGTAGGTGTCGATTAGAAACTCGGTCAAGCTGTATTATATTAGACTTCCAAGTACCCACCTTTTCTCCAATCAACGCTCGTATACTATTACTCCCCGGTAGTTCAGCGTGTGCTACCTCAAGACTGCATGGGACTTTATGCCGAGCACATGCTGAGCAAGGGACGTGCTCGTCGCACTGGATCATGAGCCAGTCAGCATATAGCTCATGTTACAAATCCGGAATGGAGTAGACTGTGTATCTTACCTTGACTCTCCTCTTCTTGCACCGCAGACAGCCCAATCGGGACTTGCGATAACCGAGTTTCTTCATTGCTTTAGTAGGGTGCGATGGTTTGATGCTGAGAAGGCGAGAGTGGAGATGAATTGGCGTTTGGGGTAGCTAGAACTCGGGTCCATCTATCGTCATGGCACACACAACATCATAAGTGCACACTTTGTAACAAGTCTTAGCTATTTTCGTAGTAGGCGAATGATTCAAGCTGTCGAACGTCAAGAAAGCCACATTCGGATGACGCGGTTGAAGGGTGAGGACCTCGTAAGACGGTGTGGAGAATTGGTCAATCCCTGAATTTTCAATGAGCTTAATTTGCCCGCTAGCTTGTAACAGCGGGTTGACCAATCACCATCTGATGCGAGAACGAGCTGCTTATCTTGGAGGCTGTGTCACCCAACTTCACTACCGTCCAAGGCTTGTTGATCAGGGAACAGACCCCATGCATCGGGATTTGAATCATTGTAAATCTGGCCCTTTCCAATCGCGAGAGGATCCGATAGGGGAAGACCCTCTTTCGAGGCTGAGCTTGTTTTATCTGCCAAATTGCAACAGCAGGACTATATCACAATATTCTCAGGCTAACCAACGCTGGAAGTCGAGTTTAAGCATATTCTCTATTGTTCAAGTTTATTAAAATCATCTGCGCCACGATTAGATCCGTTCGCATCGTGTGCAGGGCTGACGTTTCTATGGCCTAGAAACCACAGTATGCTCGTTTTCGTTTCTGTGCCCCATTGGCGGAAGACGTTGGTTCAGTAGCATATAAGATCCAACCGTTAGAATCTTCAGAATAGAAATAAAGATCAGAAAGATCATTCACCATCTTACAAGACCAACATCACTATCCAACAAGAGAAATTCAAGCATTTTAAATCACCAACACGAATCAAAATGGCCGGTGAACGCTACAAATACGACCCTTCTATGGCCGCCGCGGTCATTTTCATCGCGGCTTTCTCAATCTCCGGCCTTGTCCACGCATGGCAAGTCGCAAGATTAAGATCGTGGTATTTTATCCCGTTCATTCTCGGTTGTGTCGGTACGACTTTCTTCCAATGCCATACCACGCAGAGAATTTGTGACTAAACATAGAATCCAACAGTTGAGGTGATCGGATACGCAGGCAGAGCCATCAATGCAAGCGAAGAATCTGGAGAGTGGACTAAAGGACCGTATATCATCCAGGCCCTTCTGCTGCTCCTTGGCCCGCCATTCTTCGCCGCTTCTATTTATATGGTTCTCGGCCGACTTATCAGACTTCTCGAAGCTGATCGATACTCGATGGTCAGGCTGAATTGGTTGACTAAAATCTTTCTTGTTGGCGATATCCTTTCGATTTTAGTGCAGGCAATGGGTGAGTCGATAAAGCCGCGCCCTATGATGGATCACGTCCATCGAGATTGGATAGACTAACACAGCACAGGCGGTGGTATGCTAGCGGGTGCCGACGACTCAGCTGCGCGCGACAAGGGCCAAGCCGTGATCATTGTCGGTCTTTTTATCCAACTAATCTTCTTCGGCGTCTTCATGATCGTCGCCATCGTCTTCCATCGTCGAATCAATCGCGAGCCTACTACCGCAAGCCTCAAGATCCAAACACCTTGGAAAACTCTTCTCGTCATCCTGTACACTTCCAGCGGCCTTATCATGGTCAGATCGATCTTCCGAGTCATTGAATACGTCATGGGCGAGGATGGAGCACTAATGGCAAACGAGGCTTATATCTATGTCTTTGATGCGCTTCTGATGTTGGCTGTTTCCATTAGTTTTAATGTTTTCCATCCTTCTGCTATCATCAACAAGCAGAGCATGCAGCGCGTCCACAACTCAGACTCGGAGAATCAGCTGGGCACTTACGATGGAATGCAAAGTGCTTAGAGCCTTTCAGGCACCAAGGTCTGTCGAGGGGATCGATGGGCGCGCGTGCGAAGCCAGTTACCTGGCGTGGAGACTTGAGCACAGAGGACGGATAGACGGTCGTTTAATGGGGGTTGCGTTTTTCTTTTGTAGCTTATGTATGGAATATTCTTTGTCGTTTAGTGTTACTAAATTGTTTAAGCTTTTGCTTTGTTATTCGCCTCATCTATATTCCATCCTTCCGTATCAACTTCATTCTTAAAGTGTGAAGTCTCTGTGCATAGTGGGCGCGCTCACTCTGTTTTGCCATGAATATCAAATCTTTACCGGCAGCCACACAATCATAGATATTAGTTCCATAGTATACATCAGAGCTCTTTCCATACTCCCTTTCTAATAGACAATCTTCAACATTTCGTCAGATACCAGATACTCTTATCCACATATCGGGATATCGGGATACCTCAGATCAAAGACCTTGGCATCAAAGATCTGATGCGTGATTTCCTCTTTAATGCAGGCTGTTGGCGAACGCTACTAAGAATACCAAGAAGACTTGACACGATTATCAGGTTGAAAGCCGATGTCGAAGTGGCTGGTACCAGTAGAACGCCGCGACTGTAGGATGTAGGTAGTTCGCTTTCAAAGCCTTCATGGTGGTAAACAGCTACTATTGAACTCTGGCTATCATCACCTCGGGGTCTCTGCTGCAGATTCACCAGATCATAGCGTAGTGGTCCATTCTCAAGTGGGTGGATCTACCACTGTAAGTGTACAGGTTCCATCTTTTGATCACTCGTGGACCTTCTGGAAATTGTCAAGTATGGATATCGAATGAGGGCTTTCCTTGTCTGCTTATCAGGCAATGGATAGCTTAGCTCTCCGTCGGCTTCTACTGAGGAAGAGCCTGTTTGTGTGTGGATAAAAAAGTCTTTTGCGTGCTCCGTCGGAAGCGAACTAGAAAAGTCAGCATGCAACCTCTTTCATCCATGCAACCCTAACTTACACTTCAGCTTCTACAGCTTCCCAACCAATACACCTCTCTCGAATGCACATAGACGTCCCGCCAGCGTCAAGGTCGACCAAGAATCGGGCATCGTCTTTGACATGGTATCCGCTCGGTTTTCGAAGAACGCAAGCTCTACTTTGTATGTTTCTGACCCCATCGGGTATATTCCGACCTTTTCGAAATATTCCTCGGAATTGTCATATACTGCGAAGTGTTTGACACCGTCGCCGTGTTTAGAGATATACAACGCTCTATCCAAGTGCGCAGGAACTTGGGATATGAAGTAAACGGGTGGTCGCATAGTCGCGTCTTGTTGGTATTCGTTGACCGAGGTTAAACTCCTTACTCAGGGCTAAACTCAGATCGTACGACAACTGAACTTTCCAAGGTAATGTAGACGGTTTGCAAGAAGGTGTAGCGATCAACACGTTTAAATAGAATAACATGATGAGCAAAATCGGAGTTATCATCCTGCCAAGTCTCCGAGTGGGGTGTTCCAAATACCAATTCAGGCAGGCTAAGCAATTTACATTACCAATTCTTTCTCAATACCAAAAGAAATATTCTCGCTGCTTCAACAAACTGCTTTTAAGAAGTTTTTATAAGCCGTTGGACATGTTAGCAAAGGATTCGCAGCAACTCTGGAAAGACCCCTTTAGTATGCGGTTTTGATAGGGCATTTTTGACAGCTGCAGAAGGTTCTTCGAGTGACATTAGCGAGGCAACTTGGGGAGCGCTGTGGCTATTTCCTAAATAGGTAATACAAGACACCAATCAATCGCCAAGCATGAGGTTAAAGTAAGTTATTTCGGGGGTCTGTCACCACTTCATTGTTAGGCCATCAACCTGATCCTTGGAGAAGAACAGGGAATTTTTTTTGGAAAGATAAACAGCATTTTAGATCTGCCAATTAGTTTCTCAAGCGTCTCTAAGGACCATGTTTGTGTGTGGCCACAACCCAGGGGTGACCAAAATCCCCCGAATTAATTTACCGTGCTTGACGGAATGACCCAATCCAGTAATTCCGCAAGATAGGGCTGGAACTTTTCGCGGACCCGCAAAACACGGTCACTTGAGCTTTTGTTGGCGAGCCCATGTCTACTATGATAGCAGATGATTGCGAGATCTGACTACAATGCACAAGACGGATGAGAACAGTATCACCGTGAAGAGGGTGAAGCACCAGAGATTTAGAAGATGTTGAATGATTTAATATAATACTGCAAGTTACAGATAAGAGTTTTATTGATCTTTATTGACGCCAATGGACCATCAACAAAGGATGGACTGCGTCTGACAAGTCCGAGTGGGGCTCTTCGTTTATCTCCGACTCTTGTCTCTGCATTCATGGCATGTCCCCGAGTGGCAGTTGTGACCAATTACAGTATAAATACAAACCTTGACAGATTATCATGCCATTCCCTCTTACCAATGGCATTCGTATTTATAAGAATGTGGCTTGAGCCGCCAACTCGCCCTGACTCACACCAGTACTCGGATATAGAAAGACCGACCAGCCTTCAAACTTTTGACTTTGCCCAAGCACGCTCGAGTCTTATTATTATCTTGTTGGCCAATACCAACCATCATCTTATCAAGGCAGATAGCAGCCACACTTCCTATTATTGTTGATTAGCCTCCTCTCCTACGGTCACTGAATTCGCACTGCCCGGTTACAAAAATGTTCCCAAAATCATCCATGGGGTCCTTCTTAACAAGGCTTACTAGGTCAAACCGAGCAAGCGTCACAATAAGGTGAGTTATGATGGGGACTTGGACTTCATGAACAAGCTTGCTGATCATTTCTAGCCCGGTTAGCGATCACATCTTCATCACCGGGTATGGGGACGAAGCACGAGGGCAGTTCCTCCGAGGTAAAGTTTCCCTGTTCCTGCCCGAAAACCAGAAGATTCGAGGCGTTCAGCTTAAAATGGTTGGTCGAAGATGGCTTGGGTGAGTTTTATTTCTTGTAGCATTAAAGACCAGGACTGATATCATCTCAGGGATCACAAGGCAAAGATCGAAGAGGAAGTCAAATGGCAAACTAGCGAAGCGATTGTACACCAATGGGATCCTTTCATCGTTACCGACCAGGTTGCACAACCAACCAAGAATGGCAGACAATACGAATGGCCTTTCGAGTTATTCATTTGCGGCGACCAGGAAGAGTCATTCAAAGGCTGTGTTCGTTGCAGCATGACCTATCTTCTGGAAGCCTCGGCCATTCAAGAAGACTCCTTACGAAGTTCCTATGCCTTTCGACCCATTCGAATCATTCGCTCTCCATCTTTCTCTTCATATGAGCTTATGGATCCTACGACGGTACAAGGCAAATGGTCCGGGAAAGCCGAATACAGTGTTTCGACCCGGCATAAAGCGATAGCTCTTGGGGGGCTCATTCCTATCGACGCTCAGGTCGTACAACTCAGCCCGAATGTAAAAATTACCAAGGCTAGATTTTACTTGCGAGAAGTCCACACAATCTGTGACAAGTCTGTTACAGGCTTTTCGACATACAACGGTCAACGAGTAGTAACAGACTGGCCGTTAAAATTGGACAACCAATCGCCGCAAGGGTACTCATGGCAACAATGCTTGCATCTTCCATATGCCGTCAGAAGCTGCTCTCCCGACTTTTCGCTTTGCGGGATTACCATTAGTCACACACTGCATTTTGAGGTGACTTTGGATGCTGATGGAAAATTAACAGAGGTATGTTTTAAAAAGCCTGCACACTGGAACCACAACTCACAGCCTCTAGGAAGAGATTTTCACGCCCATACACCTTTTTGTGTCACCTGAGTTACCGATCAATGGCTGGGGCATCTTTGTACGAGATGACACAATAGACACAAAGGAATCGAAGGATATGCTGGCAGAAGGCATTCGGATTCCGCCAAAATATTGCAAAGGTGACTTTGGTCTGGATGGTTATGGAACACCTCTTGGAACTCCACCGCCAGCATATAGTGAGTTTTGAGCAAGATGGGCACGTTGAAGATCATATCGCACAACACAAATTTGCACAGGATAGACATAGTTCTTAACTACTTCACAAATATGAGCAAGCGTTTGTTTTAGGTATCTGGCGCCACTACCCCAGCCACCAATGGGTTAACTAATCACTGTTTGAGAACCACCAGTTTGCGGAGTTATATAGATTGTATCCCAATTGTCCTATTGGAGTTAGCAATATCCTTTTCAAAATAGTTCATATTCTTGGCTTACCCAGTCTATTGCATCAGGTCTAAACCAGTCAACATTATTGGCCCAGTCCTCGAACCTTGTCTCAAGATCTTCGCGCATCAGTGTCGGTGTAGGTTCTCGTCTTGAAAGATAAGATCTGCCATGTTCAGTCTTAATCGAAGTGGTACACAACAGGGGCTCACTCACCGTAGACAAAGCAGAATAGGATATATATGAGAACAAGCCGGGCTCTTCGTCTTTAGCGCCTTAAGTCGATTCACGGCTCCGTCGATGGCCGATATATGCTCAGTCAAGTCAGAGTCATCAGGCATGTCCAGCATGCAGGAGGTAAGGGCAACGGCTCCGTGTAGAGCACTGCAGCTAATAGCCCCCTTGACAAGCCATCGATAGCATTTCAGTCGTGGTAATTCGAAGAATTGGTGGTGGATATCTAGTAGGGCCAAACCCGACTTTATACATTTATCTCTCGATTCAGTACGGAAGTGGCTCGATCGAGAGCTGTGGAATGGCCGATGTAGAAGTAGATAGAGTTGGTGCGAATAGGTTTGCAGCATACACCAATGCGCATAACTTGCGGTATCTAGGATACTTCGGCTACCGTTCACAAGATAGGCCGCATCCCATTCCTGCTGTTCCTTTAACACGCAAGCATCGAATTGGTGCAATAAAGTTTTATCCAGCCTGTCGTTGCCTGATATGTGCTCGCATATTTGAGTAGAAAGCTGGAATAGGCGGACTTGGAACTTCATCAAAGTCATGTTGGTAAGCTGAAGTGACGATTGTGGTAATGGCTCCGCGACGCCATGTTCTTTTATATCGCTATCGTCAACCCACGCAGGTAATACTGCCTTCATATTCAGTAAGAACGTCAAATCAAGATCCCGAAAGCAGAGCGACTGATGTATGTGGACAATCAAGATTCCTGCCCAGCAGCGGCGACGTCGCTCCCGTTCGATGCAGCTGGGCACATGAGCATCCATATGGCAACGTAGTGCGATACCGATGTTCAATGCATTTCCAAGGAGTGCCCAGCCATACTCCGGTCCTTCGTTGTGTGAAATCATGTGGACTAGAATTAAGAGAGCTTCAAGCGTACAGAGATCATGGCGAACCAGGAATTGATCTTGAGAGAGTGCCATCATGGCAGCATCTTGATACTTTTGTGAAATTACCTTCAAGTCCCGAGGTAAAGTTGTGTCTTGCCACAGTTCGGTGAGACCAATATCGCTAGCCTCGATGGTTTTGAGAGTCAGAGAAAGGATAGCGAAAAACAACGCCAGCCACGATAGACTGGCATGTTCAGGGTCTTCCAAAAAGGCTAGATACTGGCTTTGAAATGTTGGACCATGAAGGATATGAAACAATGGTGAGAGGGTGTTAAAATAACGAGTTACCAGATACTCGGACACAGAACTTGGAGGAAGCACTGCAAGCAGCTCTCTTATTGGCGTGCTCGGCCCAAAAGATAGAGAGAACGTAGGTTCTGGCGAATTAAGCCCCATATGACTTCTCTCAGCAGACGGTCGACGTAGAATGCTGTCCCATCGTTGACGTATTGGCTCCGGAGTCTGACTCGGCGATTGGCCTGGCTCCAGGGTTTCGGTAGAAGGCACGTGGCTCTGCGATTGAGAGACAGGCTCAACATTCTCGAGTCTAGTTCCCCTTTGATGCCGAGGTCCTGTAAACTTGGAGCCATATGCGCAAGAGTCTTGCCAGCCTCGTTTGAGGCAAGTAGTGCAAGGCAATTGCCGATCGCATCGGAGCTTCGAGTGTCTGCAGGGGTCGCAGCTCAAGGGCTTTCTGGATCGACGCTTCTGGGGTTGGCCCGACCCAGGTGAACATGGGCTGCTCGGGCATAGACGCTCCATGTGAATGGCTAAAATGGAATTTTAGAAGAGACTGCCTTTGGTTCGGCTGTCGGAGACTTGCAAACAAATGCTGTAGTCTGACAGACATGAGAATTAAGAATCGGAATCGGAATCGGAGTCGGAGTCGGAGTCGGATTTAATCTGACTAAAGCCATCAATAGTCACGTGAGACCTCTCACCCAGCCGCGTTGATCTCGATGATAGGGTTGCAAAGTATATTTCTATTTACCAATGTTTGGCACAATAAACTTAATGTCGACGTTCTGTCAAGCTTTTATCAATATGGCGCCTAATTCTGGAAGTCGATCACGCTGAAGTATAGAGAAGCCCAAGTTGAGGCATCTGAGATGCAATCAAGTTGCTCATGCTGTTCCTATATTCGTTGCTTTCATGCTTGTCGACTTTCTTTTTTGTCTCCGTCGGCAGTGTAGCAAATATGCAGTTGGTTTCACGTCGGGTACGGTGACTACGTTACGGTCGTCTAGCATCACGTCACCCATGTCGGCTATTTCAGGTTACTGTTTACTATGCTTAAGCTGTGAGGGTACATTAGTTGCTAATGTAGTTCGCCTATCCTAAGCTCGAGAAACTAGAGACGCCGTTCATAAGGCGGCGATGTGTCATCACCTATGTTCTCCTTCCAAAACACTTGATATCTGATTGCGGAGTGTTTGAAGGAATGTCAGCTTACTATATGCATAGATTGAACCACCAACTTCCTAATATTTGTAATACTATATGGGTCGCATGTTGGACAGCTCATACTTGGAATTTACTTAAACGGCCAATGGTCCATGTGGAGAGCCGGGGTCAGATATGACTTATCTTCTTGTTTTGATTGATCTAGTCAGCCCTAAGAGGCTTATCTGCATAACAATTCAGCCCTTTCAAGCTACATTCAGGTTTCCTGGCATGTGTCTCCACTGATACTGCCAGCTAGTACGTCGGAAATACCTCCGATCGGGTGTGTTCCTATATTTGAAGCTCGCATAGGGTGCTTTATCAAGAAGTTGTTTCGGTGATCCTTTCGTTCAACCCATATTTTGAAGAGGTTGAGTTTCTTCGACCAATTATTGGTGAGATTATCGCGACATATGCAGCTTACCAACATCACCAATCCATTGTCCCACTGTTAGCCAAGTGTCAGGTCTCGTCTCTATGTCATAACAGACCTATTTGAGATAACTCACGTTGTTCTTCAGTAAGACATTACAGCGATTGGCGCATATGTCTATCGTCAGCAAGGCAGACTCCCGTGCTTCAATATGCTACCAGGTCGACGCTGGGTGTTGTGGGTCGTGAGATGAGGAGCTGAGTTATCATAGAATAGAAGACAAAAATAGCACCCTGCTCAAGAAGCTCCATAAACTACTTTTCTGCTATATAAAGAGAACTATATCCCTCTCTGTTGCCGTGACAAATCGACCACCTCTCATCAACTGCTCCAAGCACTTCCTCAGTCACCAATACCAACAACACAATTAACATGTCATTCCACGAATCCGCCCAAAATATCACGCTTGTGGATGGCCATATCCTCAAGGCCGAGCTCTCCAACGGAGAGGAATGGGTTGAAGCCGAGTATGATCTCAATGAGGTTCTCGGCAATGACGAGGGCTCCTTTAGCTGGGGCGGTTCAAGTAAGGCATTACTGCAATAGGTCATCTCTACCAAACACAAAGTAGTAGCTAATACACTTGTTTATAGGCTATACTGATAGTGCCGAAGACATCTACCTTGAACTTGAAGGCGATACCTTTCCTATCCTCAAAGCCACCCTTTCCAACAGTGATGGCGAGACTTTCGCTGCCTATGTTAATCTTGGAGACTATATCTCCAACAACGGTGGGGGGTTTGGCTACGGTAAGTTCTTGCATTCGCATGCTTTACTGGCGGTACATTATGAGCTAACGTAGATTGCAGCTGGTTAAGTGATAGAGCGTGCCATATGCAGATAGTGCTAGAAGAATAGGATTTTGTACTAGAGTTATCATCACTATAGCTGGATATAAAATTTGAAACTTGCTGTAAGACCGAGAAGCCAGGTGAAAATATCCATTTCTTTCTGCCTCATTTGTGGGTTGAAGCGTTAGTCAATATTCATGTCTCCATCTGGCGAAGGTAGCCAAGATTCATCAATAATCGCTCAAATTGTCAAAACCACGAAACTATCCAGATAAGCTGAATCCGCAATATCAGATCGCCAGGCAGCCATGTAAGAAATGACCACCTTCTCGATTCAGAGCGCCTTGCCTTCGATGGATCTTAAATGTGATGACTCGTTGTGATCGGCATTATCATACCCTAAAGAGTAAGCAAAAACACTGCTAGCGACTTTGGAAAAGCCAGCAAGTCCGGCACACCGTTCAACTACCGAGAGAACTTCCGACTGAGATCTGTTGCTCGAAAGGTGCCTCGTACCCTTTAAGGTCCTGTTGATCTTTAAAATGCCTATAACCAACTGTGGGTAACGGAGGACGTGTCCGGGGCATTTCGAGGTTGGGGATTCTACATCGATCCCACCTCCAGCCCCCCAGCAATTTATTCCCGAAAGCCGAAAGCTCAAAAGTGAAAGACCGTGCCCGCTCAGCTTTAGGCCTCGGCTCCGAGTAACCAAAGCCAGTCATTCGGCCGTTGAAAAGAATGACGTCTCGACGATACACGAGGATCTCGAATCAAGGAATCGAGTCTAATTCTTGCTGGAATTGTTCGCGAAGCTTTCTTGTGGCAATGGACTAGGTACCCTGTACTCTTGCGACACAGAAGTTCATGCACCCGAACGCCACAGCATAAGCCGACACGCACTGTAATGTCCAGGCGGTTCAGCCGGGCTTCACCGTTACTCAGACTCGACCTTGCACGCAAACGACCATTCTTCATGCCGTGATTACTTGATGGTTCCAGAAACTCGGCCAAAGTCCTTGTCGTTGGTGACTTTGACAAAGAGACCCGTGTCGCTATTCCCAATTGAATCAGAGAAACAAGATGTCATAGCGGCTTTGCCCGGCTTCTCGGCAAAATCTTTTCTCTCATGAGACCCCCAGTCAGTGGATTCCTCGATCAGCCCTCCGCACTGGCACTGCTGACATCCCGCACTGTCGACATCCGAGCCCATGGGGATGCCCCGGCTTTAGAGAGGGGACAAGGTTCGGTTAGGGAGATAGGTGGTCAGCAGAAGAAAATTAGAAGGTTAATCCACTCGCTTCTCCCGCAATCTGGTAACATGATCAGGCGATGGATCACGAAATGACTCGATATTGAATCCCTTCGTGTTTGAACGCAACAGAACGGATCCGCACTTGGTAGTTTGTTCAAAACTGCTGCCTGTCGCTTTATTGACCCTTGTCACGAGAATAAAACGTGGGAATGCAACTTAACATCAAGAAATCTCCGCTCGGACCCGGTGTAAAACCTCGATGATGGACGCTGATTCGAGCGCGTAAAACATGGGCACTTTAGACTGTGCTCCACCACTCCAAATTGCGAACTTGGGGTAAGAATTCTTGAGTTTGAGACATGCGGGCTAGGGATTTTGGGGGTCATGATCAGCAAGTGCAGCAGTACAGCAGTGCAGGCGAAGATGCTACGAAGACTAGACGAAGGACCAGAAGAGATGGTATGTTTCATAACAACACTGCGATAGAATCGTCTCTACTGCTCCGATCTTGAAGCACAAACGTGGTGACGTTGAGTATCTAGCGCCCTGCTTTGG
>JAASAY010000113.1:0-52124 GCA_014822085.1 Fusarium stilboides
AAAAAAGCTATATTAAATAATAACTTAAACTTTAAACCTAATAAGTATAAATTTATTTTTAATAAGTATAGTTTTTTTGCTTTTTCTCTTATAGGGAACTATATACTTATTTATAGCGAGGTTAGTCCCTAAAATAAAGAGCTTAGCAGATATATTTTATATATAATTAGACTATAGTTTAGCTACTTAGAAGACCTTTAAAAGATTACTTTTATTACTTATATTAAGCTTAGTATAATTAAAAATATAAAAATAATATATAATTAGCTTAAACTTATATAAGGATATAAACTTTATAATAAAGTAAAAAGGGCACTAATCTCCTAGCCTAGGGGCTTTCTAATAGTCCCTAATTATTATTTCTTTATAAATTCCTAGGTAAATTATAATTCTAATTTATATATATGCTATTATAATAAAAATACCTTTCTACTAGAGGATTTATAAGTAATCTTTAAGAGGGTTATTCTAGTTATTAATAACGCTATTTTTAATAAGATAAGAGACCTAGTTATTAATATATTTAATTTATAATTATATAAGGGATATAAGTAAGAAAAGCTAGAATAATTTAAGTGGCTTTTAGGGTAAAGATTTAATCTAAAAATTATAATATTTTATATTAAAAGGTTTAAATTATAAGCCCTTAGCTTTTTTAGCCGGAAAATTAGGCGCCTTAGTAAGGTCCCCCTATAAGCATATATAAAAGCTATTATTATTAAGGTTATAAATAGCTTATATTTAAAATAAAATTAATTAGGAAGTTATTATTTTAATTAGTATTAATTTAATTAAATTTATTATAGTATTTTATAAAAAATAAATCTTTTGCAAACTTTTCGTATCTTGCATATACTGCCTTAATTACCTAAGGGTTATAGGGCTTGTGATATCGTGAAGGCTTGTGCCACTCAAAGAGATAAGCGCTACGGCAAGCTTAATTGCCTCGAAATGAACGTGCCCAAGGTACTACCTTTAAGGCATCTGAGATCCTGAGCTATTAAAAGCTCACGGAATATCTTCTTGGCTCATAATGGTCCAAGATCCACATGGGGATGAAAGATGGATGCTTGCAACGTCTTGCTAATGTTCAGTAACGTTATAAATTGTCTTGGTAAGATTGGACGATTGGAGAACGAACTAAATTTAGTAGAGGGCGATTACCGAGGGACATGATCATTGGTGTCAGTTACCCACATTCATAAGATCGCGGAAGCATCGCGATTTAGAACATTGCATTTTCTCATGCATCGGTCAGAACATGACCATGCCCATCAGAAAGGATTCATCTATGTGGACTGAAAAGACATAGAGTCCCTATCTTGTCGTCAGGAGTAGAGCCTTCCCAATAACGGTTCTCCATCAGTCTTGGAATATTTGACGATTGAAGACAAATGGCTGAGGTGTGTCTACTTACGGTACAGTGGTCTTCTGGCCTTTGCTCCAACGAGCTCTTGTATTACTTTCGAATTGGGTGCCGCGAATGAGGTTTGGAGATACTAGAAAAACAGTTCGTGATGATGGGTTAATTTAGAGGCAGGCACAAAGCGGCAGTCTCCGGTGCCTCCCCGTTTGGGCTCCCGTCCCTGACACCACTTCATGCCCTCCTTCTTCTCCATTAATGTTCTAGGTTCAATTGAAGCACCGTCGACAGTTGATGTTCCTATGATTTTATGTTGATTTTTGCCTCAGACGAACGATTGGCGATGCGACAGAGAAGCATTGTTGTCAATGTCAATCAGCACCATCAAACCGATGCGCTGTCGCCCGACTCCGACCTGACAAGAATCGCAACTTCTTTGCTATCACCACCGGACGCAGCCGACAGCCGATTTTATTTCCAGATCACTATCTTATCTGATAAGCTTTCAGCTGGCCAAGAGCTCACGGCCGACGGCTAGGCAATATGCTCTGTGCGCTTTAACTGGGAGCGATTGTGGCGTTCAATGCCCTGCATATTCGAGATAAACACAAGCGATTTGGATGGCTACAGTCATTCTGATCGTGTCATCCTTCTCACGAGATGCTCTCAATGTGCAAACTGGTTCCTACCCAGCCCGCAGCTTGAGAGGAGTCCATACGATTCAGTATGTATTTGGCCTGTTCGAGCTGCAGCTGTCCTCACAGCCCTTGAGACCATAACCAGCCGAAGTCGCCTAATTCGTGGCGGCGGGTGACAACCCCAGACGATTCATCGATGCGCTATCTCGTCTCCTCGACCCGACCCCAGCCCAATGGTTGCGACAGGCCACACTCCTCCATCTGTCCCCCACGTCGATACACCTCCAATGATAATCCTCCAGGCTGATAACGGACCAGCTTGTTAGCTACCGGCTCCCCATCGTGGAATCTGGGGTCGCGCATCTATAAAACGTTATTGTGCACCATCAAAGCTCCAATGTCGGACTCAGATACACACATCATATGTTTTCTTAGCTGACTTTGTCGTTCGATATTGGTCTCACTTCATTTGGGTCTCACTTCATTTGGGTCTCACTTCATTTGGGTCTCACTTCATTTGGGTCTCTCAAACTAGGATCCGCAGACACCCACTCGGATGAGGACGTGCTGATAAGCTATCTCTGGATCCACGAGCTATCAGATACAAGTCTTTGTCGCTAGCCCCCGAAAAAGCATTCTAGTCACACCCGACAACGGCCTATTTGTTTGCCAATCGACTTCTCTACGCATGTGCGCAGAGTCAGTTGAAGTTGAATACTTTATATGATCTATATCCGCCGCGACTACGGGACGAGTTCTGACCAACAACTTCACTTGTCCTTAATAATTGACAAACAAGTGCCTTATCGCTAGTCGATCGACGCCAAGATACCTATTTAGCTTTGGCTGTTGACGATCGCCGCCTCGGGCAACCTTTAACAAGTTAAAACGCTCCAGCGTCAACACAACACAAATTTCCTTGCACAACTTCATTCTATCGCCGCAACAATGGACGAGGATCAAGGGCCACGGTCTATCGTGCCAGAGCACCCACCACCCAAAACAATTGCTCAACGTTGCAATGGGCTTGTCAAAGCATACACGACCAAGCATGGTCTCATTGGCGACTACAACTATGCCTTCCTCTTTCGGCCAAACTTGCCCTTCATGAAGAAGAGTGTCAACCCAAGTCCCTTCTTTGGCCTCAACGACAAGATGCCAGTTCTGCTGGGCTTACTCCTAGGGTTTCAACATGCATTGGCTATGCTGGCAGGTGTCATTACACCACCCATAATCATTAGTGGCAGCGCCAATTTGTTACCTGAGCAGCAGCAATATCTCGTCTCGACCGCCCTCATCGTTTCGGGTATCTTCTCAGCCATTCAGATCACAAGATTCAGACTCTTCGGTACTCAGTAAGTGCCTCCCCTCAATGCAATAAAATATGAGGCTGACTGTTGCCCTGCAGGTATTATCTCGGTACTGGAGTTCTATCTGTGGTCGGAGTCTCCTTTAGCGTGATTCCTGTCGCCCAAGGTAGCCTTACTCAGATGTATGCCAACGGCTATTGTCCTTCTGACTCTGATGGAAACCCTTTGCCTTGCCCCAAGGGTTATGGAGCTATACTTGGCACCTCCGCTGTGTGCGCTCTCATCAATATCCTCGTCTCCTTCATCCCGGCAAAGCTGTTACTGCGAGTACTACCGCCTATCGTCACCGGTCCTACCGTCATGCTCATTGGTATCAAACTCATCAAGTCGGGCTTTTCCAACTGGATGGGCGGTAGCGGAGGTTGCATGACAGCTACTGATGGCTTGTTTGCCTTGTGCCCGGATATAAATGCACCTCATCCTCTGCCTTGGGGATCTGCAGAGTTCCTAGGCTTGGGATTCTCTGTTTTTGTAACGATCATTTTGTGTGAACGATTTGGCTCACCCATCATGAAGTCCACCTCTGTCGTTATCGGGCTGTTAACCGGCTGTATCATTGCTGCTGCCTGTGGTTACTTTGATCGATCCGGCATTGACGCTGCTCCTGTTGCTTCTTTCGCATGGGTACATACATTCCCGCTCTCAGTTTATGGACCACTAGTCCTCCCCCTGATAGCTGTCTACCTTGTTTGCGCTACCGAGGCTATCGGCGATGTCACGGCTACATGTGACGTTTCAAAACTTGAGGTCACTGGAAAAACATACGAGTCACGAATTCAGGGTGGTATCTTGTCTGATGGTATTGCTGGCTGCATTGGCGCCCTGATGACCATGACTCCTATGTCTGTCTTCGCTCAGAACAACGGTGTTATTGTTCTCACTCGCTGCGCCAACCGCAAGGCTGGTCTCGCTTGCGCCATGTTCTTGGTCATCATGGGAATTTTTGCAAAGTTTGCAGCGGCTCTTATTGCCATTCCGTCGGCAGTCCTCGGTGGCATGACTACCTTTCTCTTCAGTGCCGTGACCGTATCGGGTATGTCGATCATTGTCCGCGGTGTTCCATTCACTCGACGTAATCGCTTCATTCTCACTGCTGGTTTCGCTCTGGGATTCGGCGCCACCCTTCTGCCCGAATACTTTAACAATATATTCACATACAAGGGCGACAATCGCTCCCTCCAAGGCTTCTTGGATGCCATTGTCCTTGTCATGGAGACAGGCTTCGCAGTCGCTGCTATTGTCTGTGTGATTCTCAACCTCACCCTGCCCGAGGAGCTGGAGGACGACATTGACGCGGCGCGATCGGCGACCAACGTTACGATGCATGAGGAGGCTGAGCGAACCAAGGCAGTTGCGGGATCAAGTCGAGAGCATAGTCTGGATCCGCAAAAGCAGGGCTGATAACAGGTTGAGACGTGTAAGTTTATTCAACGTTTGGGAACAGAACATGACCTTTGTATATCTGTATAAAAGTTTGTATCAATCACTACACGAATTAAGGATGAAACAACATGACTGTGCCGTATAAAGCTGTCAAGTAGACGTCAACTACATTGCACAATCCTTCTCAACTCCTCACACGGCCATGGAACTGACAAGAAACCCCTTCCAAACAATTCGATGCATCTATAACTATAAAGAAAGGAACTCCAAAGCCGAGAAACTCCTATACTCCACGCCTATTTCTTAAAAGTCGTAAAAAGTACCAATTACACATAACTCCCCGTCTCATCGTCGCACATAGCTACCATTAATTCGTTACCCCATAGACCACATGCGACCTGCTCTCATACCTCTGCTTGTGGAAGTTGTTCATCTGTCTTCTATGTACCTCTTGCACTTCTCCCCACAGTCCTCGATGGCCATCTTGAATGCATTTGCGCAAGTCGCCTTCCTTCTTGACCTTGCAGCGGCACTGGTTCGGCATGCCGCAGAATCTGGCTCTCGCCTCGGGGGTTGGGAACTTGATGCTGAGACGCTTGAGGTTGGGCCAATCGACATTGTCGCTCGTCGAACCTGGGTTGTTGAGTGCTAATCGGGCCAGGTTCCAGTCCATTTCACTACCTGTGGTCGACTGCTCATACCGTCGAGCCGAAATATTAGCATCGCCCTTCTTCTTCTCGATGGCGGCGATGTCACAAGACGCCCCATCTCTTCCTGACCTCCGGCAATTACAACGTTCCGGGTTCATGTTCGTTTCGTCATCGATCTGAATCGTCACAAAGGAGAACTTGTCGCCCTGGCGACTCTGAGTGAACAAGACGAGCATTGGCTTCACTGGACGCTTGTGAAGAAGGCCTGTGGAGTTTGTTCCCGTTGAGATACTGACACTACGAACATCGCTGTTCGATGAGTTGCTGTTGCTTGAAACGCCACTGGAAATGCTGAAGGAGCGTCCATTATGCGTTGGAGTTGTACTGTTGGATGGGACGGGGAGCAAAAAACTCGAGCGACGAGGAGATGGGGATTGTCCGACTGGTTTCCGAGGGGGTGACTGGCGCGGCGGCCCTGGTATCGGGAAGAACCCCTGTCTTTCTAAAGGCGAAGATCCAATTTGGTCTGGCGAGTTTCGTTGTGGCCATGAACCAAAAAATTCGGTTCCTGTAGCTTGCCGTTGTGGTATTGTTGGGAGGCTTGGATGACGGCCAGAAGAGTTTGTTGAAAATCCATCCCCGTTACTTCCATTGGGTGGAAGCATTGGGCTGGGCGATGCGAAGGGCCTGCTCCCGGGTAGCGATGAGCTGGGGATGGCTCTGGATGCTAATGTAGATACCGAGTTCTGTCGACTAGACGGACTTTTAATCGTGTTGGCTGCGGCATCGCTATTGGTAACGAGCGAACCCTCGGTCGGTTTAGGCGTCCAGAGCTGAAGGCATGCATCTTCCATGATTGTCTCTTTGACACCACCGAGGACGAAGATGACCTGGCAGTCATATTGTGTAACAGAAGCCCAGGCCTTGAAACCAGTGACGGCTTGTTGAAACTTCAAGATATCACTTCTGTCCACGAAGTCTAGCCTCGCAATTCTCTCGTTCTGGCGTATAATGATCTCTTGTGCCAGCTGAACACCTCTAGGCAAAGCATATTGGGGATTGAAGACAACTGAGGTGATATCGAAGTCGATGATCTCGGCTATCACAGTTAGTATCCATCAATCACACTTGGTTGAGATTTACGTACTTTTCTGTCTCGGTCTGCCTGACGCTGCTTGCTCTGAGCCAGACATGATGATTCTAAATCTCCGTCCGTCTGAATCAAGCCGCCGAAGAAGCTTGGCTTTCTTCTCGACACCTGGATTGTAGCTCTGTAAAGTACTGAGACTGTCAGCGACTGTAGGTCAGGGATACTGAAGCTTAACTCACACCTCGAGCAATTGCTCCATCATTTCATCTTTGGTTACCACATCAACGAGAGGGGCAGATTCCCTCTCGGGCCATATAGAAAACATATCTCGCTTGAGTGCCGGAGTGACGATTCTCGGTTTTACCAAGTCTCGGCCAAATCGAGTGCATTGAGCTGAAAGGTCCTATGAACGTTAGTACAGGCAGTCTATGCCTTGTCAAGAAGGTCTTACATCTTCTAGTTGTCGAACGTAAGACGGCCAATGTGAAGTATCTTTATTTGCTGTGTGCAGAGAAGGGGATGTTTGGATCCTTCTAAAAATCCAGACGCACTTCAAGAGGTTGACATACTGGTCAACCGCGGGGATGCGGTCCTCGACTAGCATGCCTGGCTCGAAGTCGATTGTGCTTTTATGGAAATTTAGTATGAATGCATCCGACAGTTCATTGAGCTCAAAGTCCTCCTCGATGCGATATTCTGGGTGGCCTGTAAGTGCTGCAAAGCGGAACTGGTCGTCTAGATCGGCAGGTACTTCTAACATGATAACACTACGCTGGTCCCGTTGGTCGAGTGCTTCGTCGAGATCAGGAATGAGTACTCCCATTAAACGACGAATATCATGGTGAGCAGCAGTGATTCGATCCGCGAGATCTCGATGCATGAGCTCGATATCTTGCCGTACTCGAAAAAGAAGATCACTGCACCGGTCAGTCCACAGAATTATCCCCCCAGATAGTTACACTTACATCTCGAACGGCTTCAGCACATGAAGGATCTTGGAGTTGTGTAGTATGATCCGCTGACGTAGTTGATCGGCCGAAGGTTGAACAAGCACGTTCCATTCTAAGTTGCGTAAAGGATTGCTTCCTACCCGATACCGATTATTGGACCTGAGCAACTCGTGACACTCCCGCAAAGTCGCCTCATAGTCTCCGATAATCTCAGTCAATGATGTGTTGTCCCATCGTAACCTGGCGGGCACGCCTTGTCTTCGTTGGCTTTGAAGCGAATTGTCTGCTCGCGTAACCACTCTGTTCAGAATGTCGAGGTTCTCAGCGAGACCTTTCACATCTTTTCCGAATTCCGCATATTGTCTTGCTACAAAGCAGTTAGAGGATGAAACAGTTTTGGAAGGTGTGTGAAATGAATTGGTAGATGATCAACAGGCACATGCGCTTATTCGCACAGCTTGACAGACGAGAATCGCGGTGTGTTGAAGAAGCCTCGTAAGGCATAGCATGCAGGCGGGGACAAAGGTCTTGAGCTTTGGGCACTTACTTGCATTATATTCTTCGTTCCAGCCGTAGCGGTAAACATCCCAGGCTAGACGCCCAAGGCTGATAAGATCTCCGACTTGAAGAGGACCTGCCATCGGATGCTCCCTCAGCCGTTATCACAGAAGAGCTTCAGATGGCATAGGTCTGCGAGGAGCCACCAAGGATGTCACTTGAAGAAATGCAACCGCCAACGGAGCCAGTGGAGGTCGAGGACAAATGACGGGCAACAATGTCATAAAGAGGACTTGTAAACTAGACTGGTGCTTGAGAGGCCAACGGCAGAATGGTAACACAGGGCTCCAAACGAAACGATCTGATTGGTATAGACAGCATCCGGCCATGCGCCTCACAGGACACGGAAGCAAGGGCTGGATGAGTCTTCTAAAGAGAAGATAAGAGATGGGTGTGTAAGCTCTGTGTAGGACGCGTACGGCCCGGAGTGGCTGGCAATGACAGGGCCAAAAAGAGCAACCTGTTCCTGCAACAGGAGGAAATAGCTCGTGTGGCCGACTCTCCAGGCAGCCAAGGGCGACGATATACTGAGACGGATGTGCGGCTGTTCAGATGAGATGGTGCTGGTTCCTCATGCGGGTTACCAGCGCGAGCAAGCACATCTGTGATGGTGGGGTGTAGGGCGGGGAGACGCAGCAAGTCAGGACGACAGATTCCTTGTTCTTATCAATGAACAGCTGCATCAAGCTGTCGGAGCTTTGACAGTCTGAAAAATGGTGCAGGTTTCTCTTATCTGGTGTCCATGTAGGACAGATGACGGATGTCATTCGGTAATAGATTTCTTGTCATCCCAAGTCAAGTCCAGTTCCACATCCCCAAACTCCGAGCAACCTTTTCCGCGTATGGTGGAATTTGACATCCGGGGTTCTTTCAGCTCGGCTTGGCGTTTCCCTTCGCATGTCTGAGATGCATCGGGGGCTGTGCAAATGCAGGGGTAACGGATTGGCTATTCGAATTGCGACAAAGACGCTAGAAACGCAACGGTTAGCGTTGTGGTTTTGATGTGGTTGGAACGTATCAGCAAGGCGTTTTGGCAGATAATAAGGCTGTCGAGCTCTCAACTTGGCCGAGGTGGAAGTCTGCCTAGAATGCGCCTGGTAGCCGACAGGGTCACACGATGGTGGTGAGGCTTGAGGAACGTCTTCTGCTTGGTCGGTCAACCGTTCTGGGCCAAGAGCTGGACGCCCGGCTTTGGTGTGATCGTCTCACCCTGCATTCAGGGCGTTACTTAATACCCAAGGTCCCAGATAACCGTGCCGTTCATGTTGAAGCTCGTTGTTTGCTTTGAGTGCATATTCCCAGAATTCGATGATTCAATGCCAGCTTTGGCCTCGAATTGACGCTTAAGCTGGTTTCAGACCAACTCGAGTCTCGCAAATTCGTTTCGAAAGGCAGATATCTGCGATACACGGTATACAATGGACGACTTCGCGGCACATCATAACCACCACCATACCGAGGCGCCTCGCCGCAACGCTCCCGCCTGGGACAGCGATCAAGAGGAAATCTTTGGGGATGCCGATAACCCAAATGAGATCGTTACGTCTGCGCCCAAGGAGGCGTTTAAGCTGGGGTACTTCGATGTCATGTGCCTGGTGATGAATCGCATGATTGGTACGTTCTGAACAATTTTGAAGCACTTTTTGGTTCACCTCGAGATATATGACGAATAATTCATGACGGTTTATGGTGATGTTGTGTTGAAGTTGGATTTAAGTTGACAGCCAGAGATCCGATCAACCCAAGTGGGGATGCCTGCTCCTTCCCAGATCCATGGATCGTTCCTACCTTGGTCAAAGCTTGAGTTTTCATGTGTCAGAAATACTGAGATCGTCTCTCCCTGGATGTCATTTCACTTCCTACTTCATTGAGCCTCATCATGATTATCACGATGCTTGGATTTCCGCTTGTTGTCATTATGATGGCTTACACTACCTGAAAGTATGAATTGCTGACCACTGTCGCAGGAACCGGCATCTTCAACTCGCCTCAGCGAGTGATGGAAGGCACTCGGTCAACTGGCGCATCGCTTTTCCTATGGTTCGCTGGTATGATCTACTGTCTCGCTGGCGTTCACGTCTACATCGAGTACGGTCTCAATGTTCCCCGTTACACCATCAACGGCATCGAACAGAGCGTACCTCGCAGCGGTGGTGACCTCAACTACCTCCAATATGTTTATCAGAAGCCTGCATATAGAAGGGGTACCGTGCTGCTGAGTACGTGTATGTTCGGATTCGGCTTTATAGCGCTCGGCAACATGGCAGGCAACTGTATCAGCTTTGCTACGAGGGTACTCTATGCATCGGGTAATACTGACCCGGCTCCTGGAGCCATCAGGGGCATCGCCATTGGCATTGCCATCACTACTTGCTTCATTCATACTTTCTCGCGAAGAGGCGGTATCTTGCTGAACAATATGTTGGCCATGGTCAAGATCATGATCCTTCTGCTCATCATTGTGACAGCCATCGTGGTTGGTGCAGGAGGTCTGAAGACTTCCGAAGGTAAGGAGGTCAAGAACTTGATCACAGAGAATACCCAACCCTCTCATGCCTTTGCAAATTCCTCCGAAAGCGCCAACGGATACGCTCATGCTTTTCTTGCCATCATTTTCAGCTTCTCTGGTTTCGAGCAGCCCAACTATGTCATGGGTGAAATTAGTCGACCGAGGCGAAAGCATCCGATTGCCATGATACTTGGTGTCGGCATAGTCATTCTGCTTTACATGGCTGTAAATATCTCATATGTAAGTGTTCTTGGTCTTGTCATTCACTTTCGAGAGATGAACTTTCTGACTCTCATCCAGATGGTTGTAGTCCCGAAAGAGGCACAAGAAACCAACAACGTAGCGCAAGAGTTTTTCGAGCGAACGCTTGGCTCTTTGACTGAAGATGAGACTGGTCAGCGTATATTCAACGCCTTTCTAGCCATATCAAGCATGGGGAACATCATCGTCATGACTTACACCGCTGCTCGTGTAAAGCAAGAGATCGCAAAAGAGGGCATCATTCCCTATGCCAAGTTCTTCGCTCAGGACGGCGACATCTCTTTAGGTCGTCTACTCCATTGGCTCAAGAAGAAGGGCATGTTTAGTTCGCTCTTGAGCACGCGATGGCTCTCACCCGAAGACCACAGAGAGAGAACCCCAGTTGGCGCCTTCGTCCTGCACCTTTGCTCATGTTTCATCCTGATCTTTGCCACTTGGGGCATGAAGTACAACAATTCCTACACCCTGCTTACAAGTTTGAGTGCATATGTCATCAATGCCTTCTTTGGTACCTTCCTAGGCCTAGGCATACTTATCCTGCGCTTCAGAGGACCTCCCAAGACGGACGTGAACGAGATACATGGCCCAGCAGCATCTCCACCAACTTGGAAACAGATGACAGGAAAGCACATCAACCCCACACTGAGTGTGATATGTGCAGTCATTTATATCATCGGTGGTCTCTGGCCCATTGTCACTATTTGGATCAAGCCCACGACTGGACAAGACCTCAAGTGGTGGCTTGTACCAACCATCACATGGTCCGTCATTGGTGGTGGTATTATGTGGTTCCTTGGTTTCATTGCCTTCGCATGGCGCAGAAAGCAGAAGAGGAATGAGATCTTCGTGGTGGAGAAGAAACCTGAGTTTGAGAGTGCCGATGTAACGGATGATTCGGGAGAAAAGGCGAGCGGATATGTTCTTGTGCATGAAACAGTGTATCTCAGCTGGATTGCAGCAGAAACCCACGAGTCCAGAAGAACTGGTTCATCGGGGTTCCAGGAGCGCACAGATACCATGCCCGCGCCTCCAGCGAATCGATATGCTGGGACAGACTTCGAAGCCTTTTACGAAGAGCAGCACGGTGGTAGGCCGACAGGGACATACAACACAGGTTACAGAAATTAACTAGGAACTATATAAGTTAGATAAGCCAGGAATAAATCTCTAAGTCAATTACAAAGGTTCCATACTCCCCATTAGTGAAGATGTTAAGACTGCTTGATCGAGCAGTCGAGGTGTAGGGTAATATATTGATGGCTTCACTAATTTGCCTATCAGACTATCACATTATCAGCTCGTCGAACTATAGATAATTATTATTGAGTTTCTTATCGTCTCAAAAGACTTGCGTTTAAATGCGATGTTCTATTTGTCTCCAAAGAAGGTATCTCATCTCTGACTCAGGTAGGTACTCACGCGGTCCGAGAAAAACGTGGCACACCAAACCCGCCAAATTGAAGCCATAGCTTGAAAACCCTTCTGTTCAAGGTGTGGCTTATTCTTCCACGAAAAATAATTTTTATGTAATAGCCTAAGAGAATAGAGGAATACTATAAGTCTTAGCATTTTATAGTATTATGAAACAAGTATTTTTATTCTTTTAGAATATTTTTTTCTTTAATTTAAGTTATTAAATCTTATAGTGGAGTTTTTCCCGAACCGTGTGGTACTCACGTCCGAATAAGATCCACCAACACAAAATAACTTCCAAAACACTCAAACTCACAGCAGACTTTTCAGAAAAGTGAAATTGCTTTATTCTTGGTATACCTGAAAACACTGCTCTCTTTGTAAACACCCCCATAACCCAAACCCCGCCTTTTTATGAAAAAAAAACAAAATAATCGCCCATCATCCGAGGTAATAATTAACTAGTGTATGTATTGTATGTGTGGTATCATAACTCGCACTGGGGCATAAACGACTTTCCTGGCAGGCGGCTCGAAGAATAATCGGAATATTTTCCTAATTTTAGGATAAGTTGTCGTAATAACTAGGACATACTTTAGGATAATTTGTCGTAATGACTAGGACATACTTTAGGCAGAGATTTGGCCAAAGTTTGGCAGAGTCCTGATCAGTTGCTGGACCGCCTGCCTGGGTAGTTGTGCACGGGGGTCCATCATGTGTCGAAATCCCGTGCTTTGCGGGCCAGGACCCGGATGTTGTCGACGAAACCCTCAACGAGTTCTTGGTAGCGATGGACACCGCCGTTAGCGGCTTTGCGACCTTGGTCGATAAGTAGTTTTGGATTGAGCTCGATCTCAAGCTCATGCTCCTTATCCATTCGACCCTGTTCAGATAGTTAGCACGATTCAAGTCTAGACCGTTGACAAATGCCAGAAAAACGTACCCCTGGGCCAGCATGAGTGACCTGTGTGAGGTCAACTTGGTAGGGCCCTTGTGTGTAGCTTAACCGATCCTTGTTCCGATCGGGATTATCTCCACGGTTTGGAAGCTGCTCTAGCTCCTCCACCGAGCCACCCCAGTTCATTTCGAGGTTGATGCTGATACGACAGTCCATTGGCAACATAGGGAAATGAATATCAATATCGGCGACACGAGCTTTGATGATCTTGCCAAGAACTTCCTGGGTCTTCTGGTCGTATGTCACTCGCACGCGGACTGTCTTTCTTCCACCCAGACGACTGCGCATGCAGCCAGGAATTCTAGCTTGTAAATCTGGCGGAAGCTCGAAGAACCGGTCAATTTCTTTTCGATGCTTATAGACGACCGGAACGCGCTGACCGCCGTGAGGGCCACGAGGATGCGTCATTTTGACGAGCTCGTTGAGAAAGTCATTGTTCTTCTTATGGGCCGCCTGTAAATTTATCATTAGTAACCGCCCACCAGACAAATCCAGGAAAAGCTTACCTCAGTCATGCTACTCTTGAAAGCGACACGATTGCTATCTAGCAGGACGCATTCAGAAGCGATTCCACGGTCGATCCGATGATTGGTGTCTCTGTCAATAAGCGTGCCGAGTTTTGCTTCGACCTCAAAATCTATACCTCGGCTGGCGATTTCTTGCATGTCAGGAGTGCTAAGAACATTGACAAAGAGAAAATCGGCCACCTGTCTAGAAATGTCCTCAAATGGTTTCACTCCGGTGATACTGGGCTCCCAGGGTCCGAGTACATCTGCAGGCTGGGGCTCGGCGGGTGGTGCAGAATGGGCAGGCGGGTTGGCTCTGGTAGCCTCAGGTGAAGGATGGCGGCTAGAGCGGCTGTTCGGTTCCTGTTTTCCGTTGATATGGGAATGAACTCTCTTCTGCAATACAAAGTTCGCATTGTTAGGCATCTTGTGGCCTAGCTTTCGGAAATCTTGTGCCCAAATAGGTGGCTGCGAATAGCGTCTCCGCCTCTTCCCTGTTGGTGCCATGGGTGAACTAGAAGTCAATGATTCACGCTTGACATGAACCTGGCCACCGTTGACCTCGGTAGGTCTGATTCGCTTTTCTTCAGGCTCTTGCTTCGGGCTGAGGTCGCGGTCCTCGAGCTTCCGCTTCGCGGGAGTCGCCGCTCGCTCCGCGTCGATGGACATAGGTTGTGGAATAGGAGCTTGAACAGGTTGTTTGGCTCTAGCGTCGGCTGCCGCAAATGCAGCTAGCGGATCAGGGTTGCTTTGGAGCGATGGTACTCGAGTCTTGGGACTGACGGATGGGCTTGGCGCTCGCTCACTATGCGATTGAGATCGTCGATGTAGGTCTGGAGCAGGCGAGCCGTAGCTACTAGATATACGCTTGGTAGGAGGCGGAGGCGGAGGTGGTGAGCTTTGTACTTGTGCCTGTGCCTGTGCCTGTGCTTGCGCTACTGGGGCACCCGCAGGGTAGGAAAGTCTTTGTTGGTATGGGCTTGAAGGCTGTGCGAACCCCCCCGTAACTGATGTTTGTCTTAATCCAGCAGACAAGGGCGGTCCGACAGGTGTAGCTGGCTGTGATGGCTGGCGATTATATTCCCCAGGAGGTGGGCGTGAAGCGGCGACAGGGCTGCCTTGGATGAATGAAGAGCCGTATGGATGTTGAGTCTGAGCAGATGTTGGGGTAGGAGTAGAGTGGGTAGAATGAACAGAGTGAGTAGCTGAATGAGAACGCTGATCTACATAAGGTTGTGGGTTTGTTGCGCCGACGGGCGGTGTCTGTGGGACAGAATGTTGCTGCTGTTGATGTGTCGAAGTATAATGACCGGGTGCATGACCTGGCGGCATGCCTTGTGGGCCCTGTGAGAAGCTTTCCCGAGGTGCGTACTGAGCAGGCGGGTATTGATGTCGTTGAACAGGGCTTGCCATCTGCGCAGGGGACTGCGTAGGCGGGAAGGGGTATCCAGCGGCAGCCGATGCAGCAGATGGAGTTGTCGATGCTCGGTAGGGCGATTGACCTGGAGTTGGACCGCTAGGGGATCGCGCATCGTGGAAGGAACCCGCTGGTTGTAGTGGAGGCGGTGCAGGACGTCCTGGATAAGGTCCGGGTGTTTGGTACGGAGATTGTGGTGGATACGCACCAGGCGTCGGTGGTTGATGGGGAGATGGTTGAGGATGCGACGGTGGCCGCGACTGAGGGCGATGAGGATGGCCAGCATGCGGGGGGTATTCTCGAGGCATCGGCTTGCCAGGCGATGGATGAGGTGGTGGTTGACGACTGTATTCTTGATAGTATGGATGTGGAGCGGCTGCGTGGGCCGGGCTCTGTGATGGTCGCTGCATCTGCTGCTGTGGGTGAGGTTGTTGAAGATGCGGCGGCGGCGGTTGCGGCTTCGGCGCAGGTTTGGCCGGAGCGCGGTCGCCGCCGTCTGATGTGTTAAGAACAGATCGAAGGTCCATAGCGATGGGATGTGAGGAAGGTGGTTGAAGAATTTGCGACAACACGACGCCGCCAGGTTTCGGCGCGAGGGAAGACGACAAAGTAATTTCAATGCCGATCACTCGTCTTGGCCCGGATCGTAGACGCGACTAGAGCGCAACCAAGTATAAAAGGATGCTGTCCTCAATGGAAGAGGGTATTGGACGTTGTTGAAGCGATGGAGGACGTTAGTCGTCGCGCGAGGAGGACGGCGCAAGTGGACATGGATGACTGGTTGGGATGTTTCTACGCCGCCATGGCGAGGCTGCCACGCTGTCGAATTGACGATTGACGATTGGTGAATAGAGATCGCGTATAGGAATATTTAGACGCGGCTTGTGAATATTCGTACGTTTGATGTCGTGGAGGGGTCGTATGCGCTGGACGTTGTTCGCGACTTCAAATGGTCATGTTCGATTTGATTATTTGGTGTTGGTGTCCTGTCGTCGTTTTCTGGCGACAAACAAAGACGGATAGGCGACAGCCTGACGCTAGAGCTTCAGGGATGTGCCCAAGGTACCACTGTACATGACGACGGGACAAAATCGATTTTTTTGCGGCCAAGCTGTTTCTGTTTGCTAGTACATTGTTGGTACGCCGATTACTATGGAGATTCAGGTACCACCCGATGAATCCCTGGGAGGCTTAGCATAATTTCCTGAGGTAAGCCATTTTAGGTGAGACACGCTACTTGTCACTTTTCCATATGCCCTGAGATAAATGCTACTACCAATTCAAGACCAGGGTCAGATACCGTGCGTTTCCAGTGGAGGTCAAGTCCTTTGTAATTTCAGGGCTCAAGCTTCAAAACCTCAGCCTTATCATCTAAGGATGTTTATATGATCGTCGTCTTAGCTCCAAGCTCTTCAAAGTCTCAATTCTGCATACCTTGTGCTTGTTCCTCAACATCATAGTTGAAAAGCCAATCAGGGTTTAGTTGACTCTTGTGCTCCCCTAGTTGCTCCTGTTTGAAGATTCAAATCAGCAGCACGGGATAGGACACTACGCTAATTATACTGAAGCATTGGGCGACATGAGAATTCTTAGGATCTATCTATTACCTAGCCAATGAAAGGCTTTAGGTAGGCTACTCAAGATGTTCAAAGTGAACCAACCTCCGCGAGTATTCTATACCCCTGAAGGTCATTGACTGCCTCTACTGTCAAGACTTAACGATGCTCATATACATACTGCGCTGCAGTCACGTTGCTTCTTTTGCATTTAACTTGAACAATATATTCTTTTTTCTGCAGCGTTTACTATGCAAAGTATGTATTGCTCAAACCCGATCCGCAGGCCTATCGTCGTGACGCAACTTATGCCCTGTCGCGCGGAATCTCGGATCCTTGCGATGGAGATCCTTGATAGGTTCAAGGGTAGCTTCTTGATCACGTGTCACTCGAATATCGAGCTTATGTAATTTCGCACCTGCCCGGAGCTCTCGTTGGCCCGTGCACACACTGCAAGGCAGAGCTGTGCCTGACGTGGACCATGTTGGAGTTACTCTTCTGGAGCAAAACACCAACCAATCCATCGCCTCCATCACTCTTAATTCTGTTAACATCTCCTTTGTTTCTGCCCATCTCTCCCAATTACATTATTGGGCCCTGCTTATGCCCTTGGGTTTGTACGGAAATAGCCCTTTCTCTACAGCTCGACCTTTTCTTCCCCAACAACCTCTCACATCACCTCTCGCACTGCTACAAACGTCTCTCGCCCGTCCCCACGACCCGTCGCACGCCTTCAAGATGCCTGGTATCGTCTCGGCGACCGGCGTCCTCGCCTTTCTCACCGATGAGGAGCCCGAACTCAAGGTCTTCGCTCTGCAGACCCTCAACGACGACATCGATACTGTCTGGACCGAAGTTGCTGCTGTTCTGAGCCAGATGTACGTCATCCTGGCGTTTCGCCTCTAATGCTGTGATGAAATATGATTGCTAATACTTCTTCAAGTGAGGCCCTCTATGAGGATGAGTCCTTCCCCGAGCGTCAGCTCGCCGCTCTTGTCCTCGCCAAGGTCTACTACCACCTCCAGGCCTACAACGACAGCATGGTCTTTGCACTCGCCGCCGGCGACCTCTTCAAGCTCGACTCACCCGGAGAGTTTGAGGAGACCATCATCTCCAAATGCGTTGATCAGTACATTGCCGTCACTGCTGCGAAGAAGTCTGCTCCCCAGGCTTCCAAGACCACCGACCTCCCCGAGCTAGCTACCACTTTCGCAAGCGGCGCCGAGGGTGCTGTCATGTCTCCTACTACGCCTTTCTCGCAGACGACTCTGCCTCCCAAGTCGCTCCTCTCGCGTGATTCGATAGACAACACTATGCTCGAGGCGACCTTCCAACCCGCCTTCAAGCAGGGCCGGTCCGGCTCCATTGCTGAGCTCCCCGACCAAGCCACTGGCTCCCTGCAGCGGGTTATCGACCGACTTTTCGAGAGCTGCTTGGAGCAGGGCCGATATAGGCAAGTGGTCGGCATTGCTGTTGAGGCCAAGAACCTGGATGTCCTCCGAAGTGTTATCAAGCGCGCCAGCGACGATGAGAAGAAGGCCAAGTCCAATCCTCTCGAGAACTCTCCTGGTCCTGCCGAGGACCTGATGGAGTACACATTGGGCGTTTGCATGGATATCATCCAGGAGAGAGGCTTCCGAACCGAGATCTTGAGGTTGATTCTTGATCTGCTCAACGAGATTCCTAACCCTGACTATTTTGCCATTGCCAAGTGCGTTGTTTACCTTAACTCAGACGAAGAAGCCTCCCGTATGCTGCGCAGTCTTGTTGAGAAGGGTGATCGTTCTTCCATTGCAAATGCCTACCAAATTGCCTTCGATCTCTATGACAACGGCACACAAGAGTTTCTGGGCAAGGTCCTGGCATCTCTGCCTGCCAGTGAGCCTGCAAAGAAGGAGGAGACAGACGAGAACGGCGAACAGTCCAACGAGAGCGAATCACTGCTCGAGAACAAGCAAGAGGCCCCCGAAAACGAGCTTCCCGAAGAGGCGACCAAGGCCTACCGCAACATCCGTGCCATTCTTGATGGCAGCAAGACAATCCGCCTCAACCTCGAGTTCCTCTACCGTAATAACCGAACCGATCTTAGTATTCTCAACAAAGTCCGCGACAGCCTTGAGGGACGTAACTCCATCTTCCATACTGCCGTCACATTCTGCAACGCCTTCATGAACCAAGGAACCACCAACGACAAGTTCTTCCGTGACAACCTGGAGTGGCTGGGCAAAGCCGTCAACTGGTCCAAGTTTACCGCTACTGCTGCCCTGGGTGTCATCCACCGAGGAAATCTTTCCCAGTCGCGAAAGCTGCTTGAGCCTTACCTCCCACGACAAGGTGGCCTCAGCAGTGGCTCTATCTTTAGCCAAGGTGGTGCTCTGTATGCTTATGGACTTATCCATGCCAACCACGGAGCCGAGGCTTTGGATTACCTGAAGACGCAATTCGTTCAGGCTGAGGAGGAGGTTGTTCAGCATGGTGGTGCTCTTGGTCTTGGTATCGCAGGCATGGCCACTGGCGATTGGGAAATCTTTGAGAAGCTCCGAGAAATTCTGTTCCAGGACTCTGCTCTTAACGGTGAGGCTGTCGGTCTAGCCATGGGTCTTATTATGCTTGGTACTGGAAACGTCAAGGCCCTTGAAGACATGATTACCTATGCCCATGAGACTACACACGAGAAGATTGTTCGCGGTCTTGCCATCGGTATGGCACTCATCATGTTCGGTCGCCAAGAAGGAGCCGACGTTCTCATCGAGGGTCTCCTTAACGACCCTGATCCCACTCTGCGATATGGTGGTATCATGACTGTTGCCCTTGCTTACTGTGGCACTGGCAGCAACAAGGCCATTCGAAAGCTGCTCCACATTGCTGTTAGCGATGTCAACGATGATGTGCGCCGAATTGCCGTTATGAGCTTGGGTTTCATTCTTTTCCGCAAGCCTGGTAGTGTGCCTCGTATGGTTGAGCTTCTGTCCGAATCCTACAACCCTCACGTCCGATATGGTTCCGCCATGGCTCTTGGTATTTCCTGCGCGGGTACTGGTCTTGACGAGGCCATTGACTTGCTCGAGCCCATGATGAAGGACCCTACGGACTTTGTACGACAGGGTGCTCTGATCTCCCTTGCCATGATCCTTGTTCAGCAGAACGAGGTCATGAACCCCAAGGTCTCTTCGATCCGCAAGACTCTGAAGAAGGTGGTCGGCGACCGTCACGAGGACGCCATGACCAAGTTTGGTGCGGCCCTTGCTCTTGGTATCATCGACGCTGGTGGTCGTAACTGCACCATCGGCCTCCAGACCCAGACCGGCAACCTCAACATGGCCGGTATTGTTGGTATGGCTGTCTTCACTCAGTACTGGTACTGGTTCCCCTTTACCCACTTCCTGTCCTTGAGCTTCTCCCCCACCTCTATTATCGGACTTGACCACGACCTTGAGATTCCCGATTTCAAGTTCCACTCCGCTACTCGACCTAGCCTCTTCGACTACCCCCCTGAACAAGAGGTCAAGACCGAAGAGGGCCCCGCTCTGATTGCTACCGCAATTCTATCAACAACTGCACAGGCCAAGCGACGAGCCCAGAAGAAGGAGCGCGCTCAGCGAAGAGAGAGCATGGACATCGACACCGCCCCCTCTAAGAGCGGTGGCGACAAGATGGACGTCGATGATGACAAGAAGGCCGAAGAGACTAAGGATAAGAAGGAAGACCAAGAGAAGGAGTCTGCCACCGCTACGGACATCAAGAAGAAGCCTGAGAAGGAGAAGGTTGGCTACGAGATTGAGAACATGAGCCGAGTTCTCCCAGGCCAATTGAAGTACATCAGCTTCCCCGCTGGTCGATACAAGCCCGTCAAGAAGGTGAGCACATGAATGTTTACTGATTTGATGTTTGCATATACTAACTTTTAAAGCCTACCGGTGGCCCCTTGCTACTCCACGATAGCCAGCCCGACGAGGAGAAGAGCTTACTTGAAGAGAAGCTCAAGAAGGTGACGATCGAACGTGCTCCTGTGGCGGGCCAACAAAACGCCCGAGGCGGACGATCCGGTGGCCAGGGGCGTTCTCTGCTTGAAGGTCTTGCCGACTCCCAGCGAGCTGGTTCTTCTAACAGTGCTATGATTGGACAATTGTTACGCAACCAAGGCCGTTCTCCATTCGGTCTTCTCGACGCTGAGCCCCAAACCCCCGGTGGTAACGGAGGCTCAGGCGCTGCCGCTGCTGCGGGTGTTCTGACCGCTGTCGACGAGGACAACGAGGGTGATGAGGAGGCCAAGACACCTCGGGAGTTCGAGTATTTCACAGACGCCGAGGATGACGAGGATGACGACGACGACGAGTAGGGGTAATTACCAGTACAAGGAATGGCTCAAACACGAGGTCGATGCTGTGGAGATAGTTGGATTGTACACTTAGAAGAGTTCGATCAAGCGGATAGAGGCATTTGGGCGAAGGCTAATGTACAATATGCCTGGGGGGATGTACGCAATTAGCGGTGAATAGAAGTCGGCGGTTTACCGCCTGTGATAACATTTGAGCTTTTGATTTGTTAAGTGATTGTTTGCACACGATCTAATAATTACTCGGTACTTCTACGATATTAATAGCTAATCATGTCGGCGATCTATGCATCGCTCCCACCAATGACTCCATTTCGCCCATACAAACTTCAATACTGACTCTGAAACCATTTTATCCATGCTATTTACTAGATTCTACACTGCCGTTGTCCGTTTCGGGTGGACATTCAGCGCATATCCTCATACGGTGCCACGCCGTAGCAAGGTTCCCGCGAAGATTCCACGTCGCAGCATGGCTTTCAGGTTGCGTGTTGTAAGCATCATCCGTAGCTTTCACGACAAACGTAGCGCAGCGCTTTCCTGAGTCTGTTGTCTCAAATGCATCAAGGGGTACGTCGCCTTGAAACTTCCATCTTCTCCAGGCCCAAGCTGCGTGGCCGAAGCAAGGGGATTGCTCGTCGTCGTTTGTGGAGCAGTCGGGCAGGATGGATGCTTGAGACCAGGATTTACCATTGTCGAAGGAGATGTCAACGCGGATGATGGAGCGGCCTCCGCCTGAATATGCATAGCCACTAAGAGAGGCCGATTTTGTTCGAGTCTCAGACTTTCCATCCTTGGGAGTTATCCAGTCGCCGAGTTTGCAGGTTGTTATGGCGCTTTGTACAGGCAATTCTTGAATGGCAGGTGCTGTATCCCAATCTACTTGTTTCTGGTTGGGTCCAAAGCATTTGTAGTCGCGCCGTTGCCATTGGGATGTGCTCTCCTCATCACTGAGAGTGACATGATTCAACCACTTGACAGACCGCGCAGCTACATGTCCAGGAACGACAGCCCGTAAAGGAAATCCATGATCACGCGGCAGGGCATGGCCGTTCATCCCGTAGGCAAGTATCACGTCGCCTTGGGGGTCGATTGCCTTTTTGAGAGGAATGGATGCGCCGTAAGCTTCTAAGCCGGAGAATTGGACGTGCTTTGCTTCAGACTTGCCTGTCAGACCTGAGTACAAGTCAAAGCCTGCATCTTCCAGTACGTCAGAGAGCAAGACACCCTCCCAACAAGCGTTGGAGATAGCCCCGGCTGTCCAAGGAAGGCCATTCGTCTTGCGGCCCGACTCTTCGTTCATGTGGCGACGGCGGTTACCAGAGCATTGCAACACAGCCGTGACTTTACGAGGCTTAAAGCGAGACTTGAGATCGGCAAGCGTGTACTCTTTTGTGGTGCCGTCAGGAAGTTCAATGGTGAGAATATGGTTGTCGGGGTTCTCAGCAATTGTCGGAACCCACATGTGATTGCGCACGTAAAAGAGGTCATTTGGCGTGAGGAACTCGTTTGTCATGGCATTCGCGGGAGTCTCTGCGTTTCGGGGCTTTTCCGTCATGGTCACCAAGTCTGGATGCCGAGTCGGGTCGTCGGCAAACGGATCCTCAATCGCTTCCTGCGCCGGTCGTCCATTGACCAAATCTGCTGAGTCGACATAACCAATAAGGTACTGATTTAGAATATCATAGACGTAGTCGTTCTTGTGTATGGAAAAGATATCCCAGTATGGATCAATGGAACCGCCAGCCGCGCGGAGGATAACATCGCCTCCAGGATGTGCGCCTATCCAATCCGTGATATCGTAGACCTTGTCGCGATGGATTACCCAAGGATGTTCAGAGTGGGCGTCATGTTTGCGTACTTCGTTGATGCGATATCGAGGAAGAGAAGGATCTCGGAGGTCATCGGAAGCGCTTTCGGGGTTTGAAGGGGCATCGCATCGTGTAGGAGATTGTTGCGCGAAGTTGTAGGCAAAATATAAAGAGACAAATCCGGCGAGGAGAGTCGCAAAGGAAGCACTCGGGTATCTCGATGTAGTCGTTGGTTTACTAGCTGTAGAAGGTTTTGTAGATGCGGATCTTGTAAGTTGAGTTGTAAGGAAGCAGCGAGATTGTGCCCTTGCAGGAGCTTGTCGGACAGGGATTGGCAAGGATCGTAAGGGTCGTATCTGGCTGACCAGGCGCCGTGTCGGCCGCGAGAACATGGTTACAGAGGTTCTGGGCAGCGTGCTACTGTGATGGTGAGTAACGAGGCATCGCCGATAGGCCGCCTTTAGGGACAATGGGCGCTGGACACTGTCGCAATCGATTTTCTGCTAGGACTCAGAGTAGACGTCACTGTGGAATAAATGGATCTTGAAGACAAATGACGTCGGGGAATCTTTCGGAGGTTGATTATCGACTATGACTATCGAGACAGTGAGATGAAGAATCTCACTTGATATAAGCCATCATGATAAGCCAGCGGTGAACGGCAATGAACACGTGAACAACATCGGAAGTCGGGAACGAGTCAAAACAGACGCCGAGACAAGCATCGTGACCGTGGTACTTGAATGATATGCAATTGCAAGAGATTGGATGTTGAAGGAATGGCCGACGGATGCCGCTGGAAGCCAGTGTTTGTTATTAAATGTTACGTCACTTGACACCTGAGCTCAGGCCGTCATTGGCTGGTTCACCTTAGGTAAGGCCGCTTGTGGAAGGTGTCTGGAGAAGCTAGGCGCTACACCCCAGTGGGAGACCCCTGTAATTATCTGCAGCCACTTTGGAGTTCAATCGCCGTTTGGTCAGCCAAATGTTAGTCACTTCAACAATCGACGAGGGTTCATGTCTTTCCCTCTAATGATTAACTTTACTATTCGAATACCTATTTTACATAATTAATTCCGATTGAAGTTACTGTCTGGAGGTAATCTCGTTTTCGAGACCAGGTTCTGCAACCGCCCTTACGATGGTGATACAATACTTGCAAGCCCGAGATATCCTTGATGATAGGCGGATGAGACGGACTGCATCCTATCGGCGACTCAAGGCAATCGGCGACCCAAGGCTTCTTGAACGAGACAATTCAGGGGGTTCGCCGGAATCAACAAGAGGTCTTTGCCTCACAAGTTCGTTTTACGTTACTTCAAACCCTTGAACTCCTTGTTTCCGATTTCGAACTCGGCCTTGCTATACATTGGTTATGAATGACCCTGGTGTCAATTAAAGAAAGGCGATGGAAAGTCATCAGCATCTTCAACTGTAGTTTTTTACGAGTATTGTGCGCCTTCTTGCCTATTCTCTATATGAAGTCTATCTTTCACTTATATCTGCACCTCATTCTCGAGATCTTACTCCAATATTAGGTCAAAGCCATCCGAGTTGAGAGCCCACAGGGTGTTTCTGATACAGCATTCTCTTCTAATTGTATTATTCGTAAAGATGAAATCAGGTCCACAGGTAAAGCTCAACGCAAACCGGCGTACGATAAACAGCCGGGCAGTTTCATGAATCATTAATCACAACCGCCACCGCCAGCATCAAAACCACCACCAGAATCATGACCACCGCCAGAATAGTCATGGGTATGGCTACCAGAGATAGAGTCAGAATGATGATGACTATAACCGTGGCTACCAGAGCCTGAGCCTGACTCATGACTGTGACCGTGGCTAGCAGAGCCAGACGCAGAACCATGACCAGCAGGGTTAGATTCACCATGACTCTGGACGAAAAGCCCTCCATTCCCAACACTCGCCAAGTAATCACCTCGGCCGGGTCCAAGGTCGATATTCGAGTGGGAACCCGAGCCCAACCTATGTCCATGAGAAGGCGTATGCCTGTCTTCAGGCAAGATGTCTGGTACTTCAAAGACCACAGGAAGTCCTTCAAATGGCGGAATACCCCTTCCGAAAGGAGCGGCTTTTGATGAAGGATGCTCAGAGAGTTTAGGGGGCTGGGAGACTTCCTTGGCCTTGCCCTTAGCCTCCTTTTCGTTTCCACTCGACTGGGATGAGGTCGATCCGCCGCCCAGTCTTTCAACAACAGCCGCGCTGTCGAATCGATCCCTGAGTACAACTCCCGGTTTGATGGTACCGGGACGTCGTTTGTTTGCCGTGCGGCGAAAGATATTGGAGATCGAGATCCAAAGCCCCCTCATGTTGTCCTTGCTGAATAGGATAACGGGTAACCGCATAAAGATAGTGAGAATTTCTAGACAATCTTTTCCATCCTCCTTGAGTTCTCCACTGCGGTACTTTCTGAACAGGTCCCTGGCCACCAAGCCAACGAAGAAGAAGAAAAAGACACCAAGGATCGCCCAGGAGAAGATGCCGGCCTCACGATCTTCGTATATAGACCAAGGGTCCGTGAACTCGATGGAAGTGCCGTTTGGTAGTTGGTGTTCAGGGATCAACATCGCAGGCGAGTAAGAGAGGCGCTGTTGTCGCCGTCTTTGGAAGAGGTAGTAGACGTAGGCAAGGTAGGATGGGTTTGGAAGATGAGCATGAGCGCAGAAGGGTTGAGGATGAAGACAAGGAAAGGTTTGGGCTTTAAGAAGAGAAAGCAAAGGACACGGCGTGTTCTGATTTTATTCTTTTGCTTGTGGAAAGGCTATTTGGAGAATGCATGAGAACAAAGCAAGTGTTTATTTGCTTGGGTACTGCATGCATGAACATCATGACACATATAATGGACTTTGTGGGCTTTAACGATACCACAAGTATTTGAAGTCGTAAGTCTAGCAACATACTGTTTAAAAACTCCCTTCTCTTTTGGTTAGTTTCATACAATCTAGTTGAAGATCGCAGACCTTTATGCTGAATGTCTTCAAATTTCTTATGTATCAACTCCAAACTTAGACAAGAATATACCGAGAGGAAGACCTGTTACCACAGAAACTAACATGATTATATGTACTTATGGTCCCCTTCCTGTACTTGAGGCTTCAAAGCTCAAGTCTTAAAATATATCGGCCCCTTTGCAACCCACTCAAGAAATTACTATTATTGAGCTCTAGTGAGCAAAACCCACTACTGAATTCACACACTTGCATGACTCGACATATAAAAGAAGCGTCCAGTGCAAGTCCCGTGACCTAGACATCCCAGAAGAAGCACTATATCCATTTGACTTTCAAGGCAGAGCCAAAGTATAAATAACAACCTAAAAAAGACCGGGCCTCTGATTTAGGAACCTTAGGTTGTAACTTCCCCATATCAATATCATCGTACCGTAAACAACAAATACCTAATCCCTTAATTTCTCATCAGAGATACATGAATTCAATGGTTGAGGTTGAGATACAAGCCGCCAGTGTCAATGTCAATGCCAGTGCCAGTGCCAGTGCCAGTGCCACGACGGTGATACTCAAACAATGGCAACTCCAGTATCAACACCCCCCTCCTCGCCCTCGGCATCAACAACCTCCCTCCTCCGTCGCGTCGGCTCCTTCAAGAGCAAAAACGATTTATCTGAGCGCCTGGGCTCACTGAGGATGAGTGCGTTGCGCCTGCATCACCCACATCGCACCTCGAAAGGCTGACATGAAAATGCACTATCAAGCCAGCGCAAAAGCACGCGCAAGGAGCGTTTCGAATCCGCAGGCTTCCTGGTCGAGGAATCGTTCGCAGCCTGTTACGCCGCTGTCGCCGGCGTTTCCGACGCTGGGCCCGTCGCCGAGTGGACATCGTCAAGGGCTACCGGCGTGGGATAGGACTTTTGACGCTGTTTATCATGGAACTGCTCGAAAAGTCAGGTTCAAAGATGTTCTTTCTTCTTTCTTTGAGGATCATGGGAGGAAAAGGCCTTGCTCTGGATACTTTCGTCTTCCAGACTCTGTGCGATTACGGATCTGTTGGTATCTTCTCCCCGACAACGATAAGCCTCTGCGTTTGAACAAACACTCCTTCAATCGCGATGTTTGGCGCAAGCAAGACTTTGCATCGCCGTATTCCAATCTAAGTACCCTCTCGAACTACCTCCAAGTCTCGTTTGCATTTCGCGCCGATGTTCTCGTTACGTTCCTCCAACACCAGAGACTCCACGCCGTCTTTTCTCCATTCATCGGTCCAAGAATCAGTCCGCTTGCTACAACATGGCTCAACCGCTATGGTGTGTATGCGGCCAATATCGTCATCGAACTGGACATGACGCATCTCGGCTGTGGTTCTGAACCTGGCGCCGCGGACCTGTTGCCCAACGTCGAACACATCGAGGCCTTGATCCAGAAGTTCGTCACAGCACAATCAGAGCGCAATGAATCGTGCCCTATGCAGAGCCTCGTCTTTCTTTGCCGCCGCTTTCGCGGTAAACGGCCCCAAAAGTCTTTCCCGGTGCGATACGACAGCACAACCAACTACAGCCGGCCAGCTTCCAGAAGTGCCAAAACGCCCGAGCCCTATAGTCCGACAGGTGTTCCTTCACGAAGACAAGGATCCGAGTCAGATGCCGAAACATTGACAAGTCCTACGTTTCCGTCCGACATTCGCAGTCCCACGCTTTCTACAACACTCCCAGTCCAAGAATACTGCCCCGACTCGTATCTCGTGTTCTGCAACAACCTCCTCCATCTCAAAGGGCGCATCAATTCCATCCGCATGTGCGGCTTCAGCGAGGACTACACAGCGCGCTTTGTTGGAACGCTCTTCTCCAACGAGAACAAGAACCTCGCCTACCGCGTCGCGCCATCGACGATATGGCCCAAACTAAGTGGTCAGAAATCTTACGTGGATATGGGAGATGGGAATCTCGCTCTGGACGAGCACGAGGTATCTGCTGCCAACGACATACCCAGTGTCTTACGTACGTGGGAAGGTTGTGTACAACTACCACCACCTACCATCGATGCAAATGGAAACCTTCTCCTGCCAGCCGTCGTGGGTGACTTGCAACAGCTAAGAAACGCCGTTGCCAGAAGTGGAACTAGCTTTTCGGAGCGCACATGCGAGGAACTGCGCAAAGAGTCAACAAAAGGGAGCGAAAATTCAGAGAAGAAGAGACTTCTGTGGTTCAAGAATAACAATGGAAAAGGAAAGCTCAAAAAGAAAAAGAGGGTCTTAAGCAGAGACGCCGCTACAACGTATTGAATTGGCTTTGGTAAACAACCGGCGGTTGGAAACATAGACAAGAAGATGCTTCATGTATATTAGACCACTATCATTTTGATAGGAAGTGTATAAACACATGGTAAACCACCATTATTTCATCAAAGTTCATCAGAGACTATTTATTTAATCATCAGATCATGTAGACACAGATGTTTACTGTGCTTTCTAAAGTGAACAAGACGTTTAATTAAGCCTCCCCCTCGGTGCAAATAGCTTAATACTCGCTTATTGTTTTTGTAAAGACTGTAGAAAGTTAGCACAAACTCCTCCATTAAAGCAATGGGAAAACTTACAATCGCAAACTTGCTTCTCGCCCGGATCCTGGCTCCGAAAAACACGAGAACCCATGGGATAAGCGTCAAGCCGGTAGCAATGCCGCCCAAAACGCAACCCGCGTTTCTCAAACCGAGATTGTCAAACATAATCCCGGTCAATACAGGGAATATTCCACCCAACACGTTACGACAGAAGCTCTGTGCTGCAAGTGCCGACGAGGCATACATGTGATATGTATCGGCAAGATAGTTGAACGTGGCAAGGTAGACAGAGTAGATACCCCAGTTTGCAAAGCCGATACCAATGGCTTGGGTGTAGTGACTTGTGCTAGCAGGACTGAGGAACGCAACGAATAAACCAGCGGGAAGGAGAAGTGCCGTCAGACAAGTAAAGTACAGTCGTGCCTCTGGCGAATCGGCGGGGAAATGCTTTCTCATGAACTGCCAGAATCGAGGCACTTCCTTCTCGTCAAATTGTCCAGACCAGAGAGGATGCTTCATCAGATTCTCCTGAAGAGTGCCTACTACAGTCGCGATGATAGCTGATGCCATCATTGCGACGTAGACGCGCATGGACATGTTGTAGTTGTCAGAGTAGAGGTAGGGAACAATAGAGAAGGACAAGTAGAGAACAGCCCACGAGAAGGCAGCCCAGAGAGAGAACCAAAAGACAACAGGCTCTGTGAAAAGAAGGTAGAAGGGGCGCATGACGGAGGTCGCCATCATCTTACGCAGAGGAGGTCGCTGCTCGTCAGCTTCCACGAGCCATCGAATTCTTTGCAAACGGCGATCCCTGTTGTACTCAAGCTTTGTGTCGTGTCCCGGCATGGTCTTAACACTCGACGCCGACGAGCTATCACTGCTCTCCTCTGGGACATCGGCAACCCATACTCCATAGACACCAGCCTTCTCCAATTCTTCGTACCACTGGTTCAACTTCTTCGCCTTGCGCGACAACAGTACTGACCCTCGAGTCTCTTTGAAGAGAACCAAGATGGCAATTAGCAGCACTCCATCCAGAATGGCTTGATGCCAAAAAGACCATTTCCAAGCCAGCGTATCATCGTCTAGATCATTGACCAAAGCCGCTGCAACCAACGGACCAAGGCCAGTTCCAAAGAGCACGAAGCCGCTGTACAACGCCATTGGAGTGTTTCTCTCCTCTTTGTGCCACAGGTCAGCAATAACTCCACCCACAACTGAACTAAACACAGATCCACCAACTCCAACAAAGAAGCGGGCGATCAACATGCCAGCCAAGTTGGGCATTACAGAGCAGACGGCTTGAAAGACCATAAAGACAACTCCAGCGAAAATGAAAACGGGACGTCGGCCCCAGATTTCGGAAATTGGGGCCAGGGCCATGGGGGCAATGGCGAAGCCTGCGCAAAAGGTTGTGATTCCAACAAGTGTTGCCAGGTGACTTGCGCCCAGGTCTCGAGCCATTGCTCTCGAAGGGGGAGAGTAAGTTCCAGCAGAATATGCCGTAAGCATTGTAGCGATGCATGATAGCGCAAGTAAGACGTCTTTCCGTGCCCGCGGCAGGTTGAAGGGCGATTCGTACGGACGGAGATCTGGACATGGTGGAATAGTTTGAGTATCGGTGAGACCAGATTCGTTATTTGAAGCCGGTGTTGGTAAGGGAGTGTCGAGTGTTAGATAAAGATAGGATATGGGCTCTTCACTGTTGAGCTTCGGTTGTGTCGTTGCTGGTGGGTGTGCGCTTTCCACCCTGATCTCGAGGTCGTTGAGGTCGTGAGAGGGAGCACTCCCAGTCTGACGCATGTCAAGCTCAGCCATTTCGATAACTCTCGATGTTTTGATCAAGTAAACACCCGTAATTCGTATTAGAAAGAATATTCAACGCCCAAAATGGCTTCTCAGATCCAAAGGTTGACAGAGTAAAGTCAAGGTGTCCAGAACAAGGAGGACTAGATTACAAAACACGAGAGAAAAGTGCGACAGCCCAACGGACAGAACCCGGGGGCAGCACAAGCCCGGGATTATCAAGGCTGGGGGTAGTCGCGGGAGATGAGGGCCAAAAGGCGGGATCTCGACGGGAATAATGGTGTCTTGGCACAGTATCCGCTTCTTAATGTTAAAAGGGCCCACGTTTTGCGCTTTGCGTGTCACTCGGCCGCCGGCAAAACGCTAACGGGGAACACATTCTCTCCGGAGGGGTATCAAGAGGGAAGGAAGATCTTCTGTTGCGGCACGGTTGGACGGGGAGGTCAGCTTTGAGCGACACTTACACCTGGAGTTGACAAGTGACTATCTTTGAAGCTGTACAGCTCCTGTGAGAGAAGTCACGAACAGTCAATCATTCTGACGACCTTGACCAAGCCAAAAGATTGTTGAGGTCACGTCGTATCCGTCGGTCCGCCCTATCGCGACAAGCATTTCTTCCCGGGTTGTTTTGCCGTAGTCAGAGATGAACCCGGCACCAAGGCGCCGGAAATAAGATGGACGTGATCTAAGCTGAAGACTAAACAGTTAGCCCAGCCCCTAGTGCGAGCCAAGCCTTGGCCAATGCATTTCTTGAGATGCCGTTTCGGCAGCCACTTCTTGAGGAAAACCACTCTCAAATTGTCATTCCCGAAATGAAAGGACACTCACATGATTGGGTAAAGTACGAAGATCTTACCTGAAATTCTGGTCGAGACTCTTCTAAAGGCGTTACGAGAGTTGAAGACCGTCGGACAATGCCCCTTGACACGGTTGAAATGAGGGGTATCGGTAAAGTTTCGTTATTACCGGCTATGCCCGGATATCTCTCTGCAGATCTCAGATTGAGATTTCCCCGCTAATGTAAGGTATGTCACATGATTCAAATCGATGATGCACACGGGGAACTTGACGGAGAACCTGGAGGTTCCCGTTTTGATCTCGGAAGACCGGTATGCAAGATGAGTTGGAGTATCTTGATCCTTGCTTGGAGCCACGTACATAGGGCCTCAAGGCGTCCAGGTCTAACTAGCTGTTTCAACTGGTATATCAGAAAACGGTTATAGCAGGGAATAATTAATAAAATGCCCCAAGTTGCTACTTGTTGAGTCGTAAGCTTGCATGCTTCCAAGACTCTGCACGTGACCTTTCAGCTAATCACTTGGTTCCTCATCCCAGGCATTGGCCCCATTGTTCACCGGATTCAACAATTCCAAAGGATTTAATCGGCGTGCTACAATTCTCTCTAGTTCATTATATGTGGATCTCTTGTGCTGTTGGTACTGACGTTAGGGGCTCACCGGGCGCGCAATGACCATCTCGAAATATTGCCCCAACTCCGAAAATGGAGCGTCGCCAAAAGGAGAAATGGGAGGAAGAAACAACACATTATTTCAGTGAATCTGTGTATACATATCTACCAACGTACGCTCTCGGCTTCAAATCCCGATCACAGCATTATCTCCTTTCGGCCACGCTCGTTTTCGGAGTTTTGTCAGCTCTTCCAAACGGCCTCACACCCCAGCCAACTGACATTCCCAGGTTCACCCTCATTTAGTCGATATCATCCTCATTCGTTTGTCCACTCCCATTACCGTTCTCTTCAACTTTAGGTCCCAACTTCTCAGTTGCTTCCTTGAGTGCTCCATCGCCATCAAAGATACCATCATCTTCAGGTCCCAGATTCTCGCGCTCGTGGTTCAGAGACTCCTGAGCACCCTCCTTTAGAGTCCCATCCTCGTTGACGTAGTCCTTGTGGTAAAGCGAGAAGAGAATAACGAGATACGGCTCTTCCGTTTCCTTGTTGCGCAAGACGTATCTGAGTTGATGTGAGCGTTTCGGGCCGGGCCTGCAACGAGTGTAAACGAATAGGGCGTAAACAAGATGAATCTTGGGGCAAACGTATCCTCAACCGTTTATGGTCAAGGGTAACGCTGTGGAAGAAAAGACGACGTCAAAGGAGGGAGGTTGCTTACCTGAGACCTTGGCCGTCCCAGTACTTCATAATAGGCAGCTGGAAGCCCGGTAACTTCAGAGCGAGGTTGGAAAAGTCAAGGTAGGGGTTGAAGAAGTCGAAGCCATATGTCTGGTCGTACTCAAACACCCACTTCTCTTTGCTATCCGCCCTCAATGCCCACTTCATACGCGCCTTGCTGGCGAGAGGAGCGCCGACTTCTTCACGAGCTTCGAGACCAGCTTCATCGCCACCTTCTTCGAACCAAAGTCCACCCTTCTCTTCGTCAAACTCACCATTGCCGACGTGAATGGTGTTGAAGGAACTCAGTGCAGGTCCATACAAAAAGGGCTTATCGGCGTATGCATCGCCATCCAGACCAGGATCGATCCACCAGCGCACTATGCTCATGGCCGTGTTGAAACCTGGGGGTAGACGGTCGCGAATAGGATGGTCAAAGTCATTTCCAAACTGCAGATCTGAACCCTTGATACCGTCGCTCTCGTCGCCATTAGAGGGCTTCTTCGGTGTGAAGCGGAATGAGATGCTGTATTGATCCCGGTTGTAGGCGTGAGGTTCCGTTGAGAAGTAGGGTGAGGTTGTAGGTGAGTTGCGAGGCAGGCCCTTGTAATCGTTGATGCGGACGTTGAGCTCAATGTCAGCGCGGTCGCTTTTGATGATCATAGGCTTGGCGGTATTGATTGGGACCTCGACCTGCTGACTTCGGTCGTAATCGGGCCCGGCTGTGATATGGAGGACGTAATTCCCCGACATGTTGCGTTTTCGTAACTCTTTTCTCCTCTTCTATTTTGGTGTCTAATGGTGAGCTTCTGGCTGTCTAGAACACTCGCTCTATAGCAAAAGTCAAAACACAAGTCTAGATGACGTAGTTATGGTGCAAATGAGTCGCTAGAAATCTGTCCAAGGAAGCCGAGAAAATTAATTAAAGAAGAAAAAGAGAGTCGCGATATTATGGTCTAGTTTTATCGGCGTTTTGGACAGTGGCGCTGATAATGGCCTTACAAGTATGACGTGAGGGTTTTTACCTTTTGCATCCAGCGCGACGCATGTGTCAAAGCTCCGTTATTGAATGTATCACCACGCCAGCAGCTCCGCCAAAACATCTGTTTAACGACTCTATCATGCACAAAAGATATGCAGAAGAGATCGTGCAGCATAGGAGAATGCGATAGTTTGAAATCAGTCCATCTAATAGGCCCATGGCGTCCTCCGAGAAGAAGTCTTTTGGCGAATATACATCGAATTGCGACTTTGTGCCTGGCAGTAAGAGGACGACAGGCTGCAATGGCGCGAGTCGCTTGGTTCACCGCTGGGGCTAAATTCAACTGCGGTTACGGTATTGGACCATTGCGGATGCTTCTGTGTCATTCTCACCGCTAAAAAGACGTTCATCAGCTGTCTAATGGAGCGTCTCGTCGCTTGGTCGAAGGACAGAACTTGATGCCTTGGTTTATGCCTCAGGCCTAAACTGAGCTTCTGCCTGCTCGCATGTGGAGACACGGCATTCATTCGCTCCTTGACATCCTGGATCGCTTACCCGCTTCTCTAGAAGACATGCTCACCTTCTTATACTTGGCCTACGATATGATGGCATTACTGTATGAGACAGTACCTGCTTTTAAGGATACTTGGATCAAATGCCTCGAAGACTTCGGTCGATACCGGATGGCTATCAAGAACGACGACAGCCGGGATCCTCAACACCACAGCCCATCTGTGAGACCCAATGACTTGAACAAGACCACAATTAATGCTCAACACACTACATTTTATGCCTCTTGATTGACTCAACAGCTACCCGGGGCCATAAATCCCCTGGACATTTGATGCGATGACCTCAATCACTTGTCGAAATTCGCATCTTACAGCGAATTTACTCAAGACTAATGGACAGGATAATACCGAGGAGGCGATATTGCGACTATATTCCAGACCGCGATAACAAGAACACACACCCAAACCCATTAACAAATAACATATCTGAACCCGCAGCCCGTAAAAGTCATCAATCTCCATGTTTACAAACGCCAACCGTCAACGCCAATCCTTCCGATCCCTTTTTCCTGAAACTGAACTCACATCGCCCGTGCTTGACTCACATCTCGAGACTCGCAGGATCTCTAGCAGGCACTGATCTGTTCTGGGCAATGTGTGCTAGTGCATCGATCACTGCATTCATCAGCATCACAGCAACGGCAGAGAGTATCTTGACCAGGTATTCATGAACATACTCTGCATATCCATTTTGGATCTTGTTACGAAGTAGAAGTCTTCGTTGATCTTGTCATCCTTACTAATGCTTGTTTGGTGACATGGACAAAACTCAAAGTCTGTGGACAAGGGAGGAAGGTCTGGCGTCGACAGGCGGCTAGCTATCGGAGTCATCGGATGCCAGTCCTCTGCGAGTATGTCCTGGTCAATGTCATAAGATCCCGATTGCATTTCGCCAGAATCTATGGAGGCCGAGTGGCACCAGGACCCTGTGTGAGCAAGTCCTCCATCGGTTGTGTGGTATGATGGGCGGGCGTCATCACGTAAGTGATCAACGGTGTTCTCAAATGAGACCCTAAGTCGCTTGCGGGGCGATAATTGATAGAAGTCATATTCAGGCTCAGCCATCGATGAAGACACTTGAGCCTGATGTGAGTGTGACTCCAGATCTGATGGCTGATGACAGCCACGTGACCGCGGTACCATATCACGAAGACGAGCATCGGCCTCTCTGATGCGCTCAGCACCACGGGAGATGCTTGCCAGATTGCGATGTCTGCGGTTTCCGCCGAGATCAATTGCCTCAGCCTGGCTTCTTGATCTCATTGACAGATGACCGCTTTGACTGTGCTGCGGACGGCTTGGTCGTGAGACATGGCCATAAGCCCGTGTGAGTTCAGGAACGGGCTGTGCAGAGGGAGATAGAATAAAGGGATGATAAGAAGTCATCTTATCGTTTCTAGGAGAAAGGAATTGTCTCTTCATTGCTGGGGATGCAATATCAAGTCGTCAAGTGACGGCGACAGCAAGGTAGGACGAATATGAGTATGGGATAGTCCTACTGGGACTCAAAAGGGTATAGAGTGTTATCAACTGATGCAAGTCAAATGATATGAAGGATTGGAAAAGTTTTATGGGTAGTTTTTGATGGATAGATAGAAACGGGATGAAGGAGGGAAGAAAGTGAGAGAATATGGTCGAGGGGGGAGGAGGACTTTATGTCGGGGAGGTCCCAAGGAACGACAGGCCCGGTCCTGGCCAATCAGAGCATAGCGTCCTCAACCTCACACAACCTCCCCCCGGCCTACCCAACATCCTACGCTTCAATACATGAACTATCAATCTGTTCTTCCATTTCTTTATCACTGAGAAGAAGTGCGAGTCTTTCCGCATGAGGTGTAGCCCGAACCCGAGAAACATATTTTGATAGGGTCCCTGTGTTGAGTAGAGCCCAGGTGTGACAACGTTTAACTGGACGTACATTGTCAGTGATTCACTATCGATTCTACCCCTACTATTATGCGGCATACCGACCAAAATGGTATGTTGGATGCACGACTTTCCGGGTCGTCGTACAGTTCCCAGATGCCAAACGGTGCAAAATGGTGATACAGCCGTTATGTTGTTGGAGATGTATCAGTAGCGGCTCCGTCATTGAGTTCGTGGACTTCCACTAAAAATTCCTATGCCACTTTTGAGCTTCCAGCGAGTTCTGCATCTCGTAATTGACATGTTCATTTGGATGATGGATGACTGTTGGTGATGGGCTTGTCCCATGGTGTGTGGGAGATGAGCCCTCCTGGATTGAAGTCGTATATCAGTGGAACCCCCCATCAGCGCAAAGCGTCAGCTTGGCTGGCCCCAGAACCCAGTCCCTACTTCAGAAAGTCCCGAGTTAAGACCAAATCAGGTGTTAGAAAGTAGTCAAGTGCTAGGAATACTACATGCAGTGCTCCAAACAACAGATGTGGTATTCTGGTTCTGGTGGTGTCTGCTAAGGCGGTACTTCCATGTCCCACAACCCAGTGTGCTGTTACTAGTACCTTATTAACTGGGTACGGTGTGCAACGGATTGCCCCGGAAAATGCAGGAAATCGGGGTAATGTGTTACTAAATGTTGCATAGCTTGAACTGGTTTTCGGATCAGGAACGATTTGTGATCATGCAACTTCCCATTTGTGTTGGTGGCCGGGTTTGGGCACTTATACTGGTTCTACAATGCACAAGGGATTTGTGGACTGGATTATACTGGAAGCGAAATCAGTTGGATCAGGATACTCATATCTATATTTCACGTCCTTACAGACCTGATTATACGAACTCATCCAATGAAATTACCATATTGCCCAGCCTTGAAGGAGTGAAGTCTTCTTGAACGTCGTCAAGTAAAGTGGAGCACGGCCGCTGGCGAGGTTGTCTCCAACGGCCCCGCCTGAAACAATCACTGTGGCTTCATCTTCACCAGCCACAATCCTCCACTACAGCGCAGCACCTCATACCCTTGTAACGCTGATTGTTCATCTCAATCAGCTGTTAGGCCCCAACAAGCGACGGTTGCGTTCAACAAACGCGTCATCTTTCACAAGAATATTTAGTTCTTCCAACCTCATTTTATCTTGATCATTATTGTGTGATTAAAACAAAGCACCAATTCCGGTGCTAGCCGCCTTCATGATTGGCACTTCTTTTGGCGCATGGATATTCATCCGCCTGTCCATCGCCTTCTTTCGCTACACGCCTCTAATTTACATTTTCCTCATCCTGTTCCTGACTCTCATTCAGCCTGTAGGAGCGGTATTTCCGGTCATTTGTATTCTCTTGGCAGCGTTGCTGGCAGAGGTGGTGTTCTACCTATTTATATACAGACCATACCTCAGACGGCTCAGGCGGGATGCAGTCCACCCACCGCCCTTGTCGCGCCAAGAGCGAAAAGCGCTTTTTGAACGATGTTTCGGAAATGTGCCTTCACCAGAAATTTACTTGAGATGGTGGTTTCTGGACTCGGATCCCAATGAGATCCGACGGGATAACGTCAGAGAATTTCTTTTGTGGGCTTTCTTTGAGCGACCTGACGGTGAAGGGCTGGTGGATGAAGATGGAGAGACGATAGAGGAAGAGATTGAACATTATCTGAGTCTTCTTGAACAACGGCTGGGACAACGATTGGAGGATGGCCGGGGCAATGTGCAAAGTCTTCGTCTCACTCTTGATGGCATCACGACAACATATCGAAGTCTTCTTTGGTACATTGTCATCTTTATTGTCGACCAGGCTACTCATTTTGCGTTCCGATGGCATGGTTTCGAGTTCCATCGCCGACCCTGCTCTTCTGCACTCCGAGTGTTTCCTCCACGGCCTCAAGAACTGCTTCCTGGCCGAAGATCTCCCTCCGCCCAGTTCAGCTACTGGCACCGCCCACACACAGCTCACGACAAACTACCCGTTGTCTTTTTCCACGGAATCGGAATCGGACTCTGGACGTATGTTCGCTTTCTGGCTGGGCTTCACAAGACCGACGACGGCAAGGGAAGCGTTGGTGTCATCGCCGTCGAAATCCTACCCATCTCATTCCGCCTCGCCCCGACAATCCCAGACAAGGGCGAGTTCTTGACACAAATGAGAACCATCCTAGACCATCACCACTGGGAGAAATTTGCCCTAGTCTCACACTCTTACGGCTCCGTTCTCACAACTCATATGCTCCATACGCCTACTCTGGCACCTCGTGTGCCTACAGTTGTCCTTATCGATCCTGTCACCATCATGCTGCATCTTCCTGATGTAGCGTACAACTTTACTCGTCGGAAACCAAAGAGGGCGAATGAATGGCAGTTGTGGTACTTTGCCAGTACGGATCCAGGTGTTGCGCTCTGCCTAGGACGGCATTTCTTTTGGCGGGAGAATATCCTCTGGAGGGAAGACTTGTTAGGGACTCAAAGAGATGGTCGCCATGAGAGACACGCTGCAGTGACTCTGTCTGGTCGCGACCTCATTGTCGACACTAGCGCGGTTGCGGAGTACCTAGGGGTTGATCTGGGGGCGGGTTCCGGAGGTGTGGTGGCTGAATCGCACGATGGTGTAGAAGTGGTCATGTTTCCGAAACTGGACCATGCGCAGGTGTTTGACGACCCTTCGAGTAGGGATTCGGTGATTCAAATGATTAGGTCGAGATGCGATAATTAGTGGATGGTATCTCCATAGAACAGAATTTATAGAGTCAATATGATGATGAAACCGTATAGCTCAGTTCTTGGCCTCAATCACATCACCGCCCCATTCAGTCAAGTCTGCACGAATAGGAGTTGACCCGTTCTGAATGACAAGCCATTGCACGTCTTCATCAGTATCGTTCTTCATCTGATGCTCGATCCAGGCAGGGACAAAGGCAAAGTCACCGGGCGAAAGTTGGTGGTGTTTCAATTCTGAGCCGACAGCTTCGTTGACGACGAGGACGCCGTTCCCAGAAACAGCATAAAATATGGCGTCTACCAATGTGAGCTAAGTTATTATTTAGAGCGAAACAAACTCACCTTGTTCGCTATTGTGTCGAACTGTAGACTTGGAATGCGGTCGCGTTGTGAGGGCTATACCGCGTCAGCACCCAGCGCCAAGGACCTGGATCTGAGACAACTCACTAGACACACACATGTTGTCGCACTTGCCGACCACCGCAGGACGTTCAACAACAGGGCCTTCAACAGTTGGATAACTTGGTTCGAGCTCTTTGCCGCGAGTGATGTTTGCGGAAGCCGGCATTATCATCGGAAGAATCTCCGAGATAATGGGTAATAACGAGCTCATCATTGGCGGGTTTGAGAAGTGATCGTAAGTTTAACGAAATAAAGAGTTGACAAGGTTGCCAAAGTTCGAAACAATATTCACTGAATGTATTGTATGACAGCAGTGCGCGTGACGTGAGAGGCGAAAGATGAAGGTATTCCCAATGGGTATGAGCTGTAGATGACGTCGCTATATTGACGAATGGGTGGTGGGCAGATTGCCAGCGAAGCAGCAGGTTTCTAGTAAGATCCAATAGGCGCCAGACTGAATGAAAAGACAAATGCACGTTTTGAGCGATGAAAAGATAGCGTGACCTGATGATTCAGAGCAGATTTGGTGTTTTGGCTGGCTGAAGAACATCAGGCCTCAAGTCGTCTAAATGCAGCCCAGCCACCGAAGCTAGTGGCGCCTGCTTCCGTAGTTTCTTATGGACAGGGGCCTACAGTGGCCTGAGAATGGATAGATTGATTGATAATGCAAGCTTGCTGAACATGGGTTGGACAAGTACGACCATATGCAGGGTCTTTATGGGATTCTCACTAAATTATCGTAACTTGAACTCGATTCATTGTGAGTCTTTCTTTATTATTACCTTAAATTTAGATACCCGTTATCGGATAAGGTGGCGGGTGATCTCCCCACCTTCCCAGCTCAGGCGTCGACAAGCAATGTCGTCGTCAACGGCAGGTGCGGGATGTGGGACAGGAATTGAGAATTCGATCTATCGTACAGACAACTTTATCCATTGATTCATTGCCATTCATCATCTCTTGCTCTTATTATGACGAGAGAGCGTTATTTTATACCTTTCGCCTACCTATTGCGTATCCCATTCCAGGTTCGCGGCTGAACCCCGCTTAGCTGCATCGCTGTGAACATCATCACCGAAGCTCCGTTTGCAGCAGCAGGCCTAGACCGTCTAGACCACCCCAGACTCGATTCATCAGCTCGTCACCCCTGCTTGGAACCACTTGAAATAAGGTATAAGCTGCACCTCTGGCCTCGATTAAACTTATGATACAGGGACAGCCATCTTTAACCTCATCCTTAGAATCAGAAACAATGTCTTGCTCCAGCGGGGAATCCCAGTCACCGCTACCTGAGACACCATCATCGGACTCTCAGATTGGCCCATTTGAGACTTCACTACTTCTGAATCTTCCTCCTGAGCTCATTGATAACATCCTCTCTCATCTTTCACCTTATGATCTCTCAGCTACATCCGCTACATGTCGTGATCTGTACAAGCATGCTTTGTCCGATGTCCTTTGGCACCCACTCGTCCAAGAGAACGTTCCCGGCGTGACCCTCACGAGTCCTCATCCTTGTGGCAGCTACCATGAGCTTTACGCCGCTCATGATCGTCTTTGGTTCCTTCCACGACAAAAGATCTGGTTCTGCGACCGAGACCTCACTGGCAGGCTCATGATTGTCCGTTATGATCCTCGCCGGGGCTGCATCGAGGGTTATCAAATGTTAGCGAGCAGGGGTCGACCATTGCATCAAAGCTGGATCGGTGAAGACGACATTATGATTCACGAATTCGAACCCAAAGTCAAACTTCACCTCGACAAGCCTGTGCTGCAGTTTAGGGTGGGAGAGAGGGCTCCGACCGAGTTCACAAACAGGCCTGATGCCAATCGATTTGCCGATGAGATGCCCGTCACGCTTGACGACCGGATTGATGCTTTGTTCAGCAATTTTATGCTGACTTGCGAGCTTGATCAAGAGGAAGCCGAGGACAGCCTCAAGAGTTCGTTTCCATACGGCAACATCTGGCCACCGCCTTCTGTGCCTTCAGGTCATCATGTTTCGGGCGGTAGCACACAAGTGACGCAAGATGGAATATTCGTCAACACTCCAGCGTCTCGGCCTCAACGCCGTAAGGATGTTTCAGAGAGATTCTTTCGGGTCCGTCAATGGATGGAAATGGCGGGCGGTTTAGCTCGTGTCGGTATGGCTGCCGGTATGAGTGGGATATTTAATATGCTAAGATTGTCGCGCCCCGCAGCGGTTGGTGGTATTCCTGGCGTTCACGTCGGTGAAGAACTGATCACATATTCAACTCTCGATCCAAAATTGTACACGCCAACGCCTTCAAAACCCTGGAGAGGCATCTGGGTCGGCGACTATAGCACCCACGGGTGCGAATTCTTACTTTTACATCAGCCCGATGATGAGACGCCTGTGACAGACGAAGAACTCGGACTTGTACGCGGAGACAAGGAAACCGAAGAGGCATGGGAAGCAAGGAGGGCTGAAGGACGCACATATCAAGGACGGCTCGAGGCTATCAAGCTAACCGGTGACCCCAACGTACCGCGTGGGGAGCATACCTTTATAGCCGATGACCTTGGGCCTAATGGTATCGTCGACGGCCCTCCACCAGATCCGCGTTTCCAGGGTATAAGAACGGTACATAGCAGAGGGCATGTTGCAAATACGGGATTTATCCAAGGTAAGCCTACAAAAACACATCTCACAAGAGGATTTCTACACAGACGATCTTGGGAGTTTATCTCGACACATCGCCTATGGGCCGGAACCTTGGAGAACGTGTATACTAACAGCATAACAGATAGGTATGTTGAGAGCCAGCTTATACTCATTAGTCATGACCGCCTGGCGCAATATTGGATTGGGTTTGGCCATGTGAGCTACTTCCAGAGGGTGGATATTGATGAGCTTTTGAAGGTGTAATGGGAATTCAACCACAGTCGATGAGCATATTGGAAATCGCAGCATGATGAGGGTGTTCTGTTACGGCCTTTCTCCAGTTTCTATAAGTTGTATATTTAGTCTCGGCATAGTGTTGTCAGGCGGTAACATGTATTATAATGATATTATGACTAGTATCCAACAATTTATGTTTATAGTACTTGGGTTCACTGTCTGCTCCCCGCCAGAGGCCTACCTTTGTATCCATATCAGCATGGATGCGGGAGGCCATTGCCTCACTGCAATTTTAGCCCACCCCGGAGCTTTCCAAAGTTTCCGTAAGAGGGCTGTCCGGAGCACCATTTCCCTTCAGCCGGGGGCTTCACTGAGGTGCCTTTTTAACTCACTCCAAAGCCTTAACTGGGTGCATTGGGTTATATATCTTCACTGCAATTTAGCCCACCCGAGACAGCCTCACTAAGTACGTACCGGTAGCACCAATTTTGATGCTACGTCGTATGTCACGCCAGATCGACTTCACTGCAATTTCAACCCACCCCGAGACAGCCTTAGTACGTACCGGTAGTACTGATTTTGACGCTACGTAGAATATCATTTCTTTCACTGCAGTTTTAACCCACCCCGAAGCCTCCCAAAGCTGTCACGAGGAGCCCATCAGAGTCATTCACGGACTTGTTGTTACTATATTCTAGACTCGCAGGTACACAATTGCTGAGGTTCACTAATTATCTATTTGTTTTACCTCTCTTTTCGCTTTCATCAACCAGGACCTCACATATCCCGATTCGTCAATTAACTTCATGCCACGTTTTTGACCTCGTACTATATCTAAGCATTCCTCACGACCGTCTCTTTGCCTCAGCCCTCTGCTGTCTAATCGCCGTACTACTAATCTTTGTCGCAAAATCCTCCGTCTTACTCACACCTCCTTCATCAACCTCATCAGCATCTAGCACATCAATCTCAAATACCTCCAGTGGCTTCCATCCCTTTTCCGCCCTTCGATCATTAATCGCCTTGCCTCCGCCTCGCGTCTCAGCAGATACCACGATAGCGTCGGCGTCTTCCTCGTGAATGGGCGGGCCAAAGGGGTCGCGAAGCACAGTACATCGAACCTTGACTCTTCCATCGCGTAGAAAGGCGACAGTTTCGTCGGGTGTGGACTGTGTAGATGGTGATGTAGCCGTTGTATCGTACTCGAGTAGCGTCGATAGAAATGAGAGAACGATTTGTACCCGTTGATCCCACGATTGAAGCTCTTCGGCAAACTTCTTCTTGACGAGGAGCTCATCACTCGATATTCCGACAATGAGCGTACATGTCTGATCAGAGTCCTTTGGTGGAATCTTGGGAAGAAGAGCGCTCGCGTGAAGGAGAAGTTTGTGTCCTGGGTGTAGATGATCAAACGTTCCGCCTAGACAGACAGTCTTGAAACATTGTTGTTGTTCTGAGAGTTGAGTCGGCTCAACCGTTAAACTGATACCGCCCTCAATAGCCACGAGTTGACTCTGTGTAAACGTCTGTCTCTTCTCAGCGAAATTGAGAAACGACGATAGCAACTCGTAGCCTTCTTCGCAGCTTGGATGATACACCGTCTCCCACGGTCTAACCTTGCTCGCAAACGCAGCTAGGTCCAACACAGAGGTGCAGTTTGCTTCAAACCCGCCATCAAAGTCCGGCGCGTAACGCCGACCGTTCTCATGGTCGATGAGAACGATTCTCACATCTACACTTCCTTCTCCCCCAACGTCGACTGGGATGTTTTCCTTGGCGCAAATGACGGATGTGAGGGTGTAGAGGCCTGCGAGGAGAGATTGCGCTGTTGTCCATGCAATGGTCTTTGAGTGAGGTGAAGCGCCGGCAAGGACGGGGAGAGCGATACCGATTATCAGGGTTTGAGGAGTGGGAGATGATTTGAGCTTGAGAAGGACGGAGGTTATAGGGGAGCGGTAGGCAGCTGAGAGGGTGGAAGTGGATGGCGGGCGAGGAGGGGAAGGAAGGAGAAGAAGTGAGGGAGGCATGATAGAGATGGAGTTTATAGAAGGATGTATGAGGATGAAGGAGGATTCGAAATCGATGGATATTATCCAGTGGTGTTGAAGTGGAGTGAGGTGAGTAGGAGCCACTTATACAAGTCGTGTCAGGAAAGCAATGTGGTGATAGTGGTCATGCAAGCAAGGCCGAGGTACCCCGCTATTATGATTACGTCTACTTGCATGCATCACCTAAAGGACAAGAAGATTTGAACAACACAATATAGACAGATCACGCTGTTTTAGGTTCCGGTTAATTTACTTTCTCAGACACATCATTTGAATGTATTGTTGATATAAAGTTGTCAAACCTAGAGTTTGGGGTAACCTTGACATATGCCTACCCTAGGACACGCGATTTTAGAGAAACATCATGATGGAGCCAGATATTCAATGCCATGTATTTCTAAGGGTATCACGGAATAATCCAGTACATAAAACCCATCGGATTCAAGTCTCGAACCATATTTGTTCAAGCTCATACATTTCATAAGATCATTGACGTCCTGCACCCCTCAATTAGAGTTCACCCAGCAGCTTCCCTTCATGGCGCGACTGAGTCTGTGTGGGCTCAAAGCCCGGCGCTGGACGCATGGCTCGACTTGGTGAGTTGCTTTTGTGTAATTTTCGCTGTCGTTTTCCCCGTTTACTTGGACTTGGTCTTCTCAGCCTGGGCTTGCTCGTAGATCCAGTCGTTCAGGCCAGCGCGGTTTCTGTATCACAACAATTAGCCTATCTATCACACCTTCGGCAATAATGTTACTTACCGTGCGATCTCAAGAGCGTAGAACTGCATGCGAGGCACGAAGATGGTGCTATCCTCCTCGTACTCAACCTTGGGGCTGTTGCGCACCATGGTACCAAAGTTGTAGTCGTCCACTCTCTTCTCGTACGCCATCATGAACTTGCGCCATCGCTCCTTACCGGTCTTGCTCTTCATCTCGTCCTCGTTGACTGTGGCGGCAGGGTCGAACTCGGGGAAAGCCTCCTTGAGGTGCTCCATGATCTCGTCGTCGATCTTGGTCAGGCGCAGGGAGGAGCCCTTGACGCGCTCGAGGATGGACCAGTAGGTCTGCATGTGCTGGACAACCTTGACGGCGAACTGCTTCTCGATCTGTAGGCTGCGGGTTAGCTTACCGGAACATAGGGACAATTTGTTTCGGTTCGTCGCGGGGTAGACTCACGTCTTCGTTGTTCTCGGCGTTCTCGGCGTCAAAGTTCTTGGGCACGGGGCCACCAGACATGCTCTCGAGGGGATCCATGGTGTCGTTCTGGGTCGGTCGTGCTCGTGGGAGGGTAATTTGCTTGTTGGTGATGTGAAAGCTGTTTTTGAGGTTGTCGTTGGGCAAAAACCTTGAACGTGGGGCAATGATGATGGAGGGGCAGCCACAAAAAGAAAGTGGGAGGATGATATCAGCGCATAGTGTTTGCGCTTGTCGGCACTGTTTGTCGCACGGCTGATCTAGTGCCTGCTGGAACTTTGTAGACAACATTTGATGATGGCAACATCCCGTCAAACACATTGTTGCTGCTACCAATGCTTCGCGTATTCTTTCCTCGTTTATTCCCGTTGTCTTGTGATATTACTGATTGATACCTAGCTAGTGTGGCGTTTGCTTTGCAATGAGTACAAGCCCGCTAACAGCCACACCCGGTTTGTACCATCAGCAGTAACACTACCAACGCAAGTCAAGCATCACCACCCAAACAGCAAAAAGATGTCGTTGCGATTAGCAAAAGGAAAGGCTCACAGTCTCCGGTACAGGGAATCGAACCCTGGGCTCCGCGGTACTGATCTTTCAGGTTATGAGAGCGCGAAATGTTAGCCACTACACCATACCGGATATGATTGGTGATTGTTGAGGAGCTTTTTCGGTTTAACGTATAGGAAAGCAGCTTTGATTCCGGGATTTGCCCACGTAGCTGGTGAGCAGATACCCGGAGCAATCAGCTGTAGATGGCGTATACGTTTGGTTGCTTGTCATTGTTTCCTGGTTTGCCGGCTTTCGTCGGGTTATCTGACTGGGCTGCGTTGACATCCACGGTCTGGGCACAATCACTTTCGTTGATGTCCTAGTGGTGTCACCGCCTTGTTAGACTTGGTGTCTGATGTGCCTTCGGTCCTAGCGGTTCTTGCGTTCTGTCGGTTCTCCTCCTTCTTCGCAACAAGTTCAGTGTCCCTCGTGATAGTGAAGTCGAACAGTGAGTGAGTGAGCTATCAGGGTTGGCCTTTGGTGGGGTTGTGAATACTAATAGGAAACACAAACCGAAGACTTTGTAAGTTTATCCAAGAACTGCAAGCATGGACAGATTGAGAACTGAAAGAAACACGAACAAGTGGCTGTCTGCTGGTTGATCAAACACTGTTCAAAGCAAAAAAGCAATCTTCACCATCACCTTCCATGATCCACTAGAAGTTATGCGCTCTCGCTCTTTCTAGCAAAGCTTTCACGACAGAAGATGTTGGTTCACCATCGTCGATGCTGTAGGGGAGGAAGAAGACAAGGAGCCAGACATCGTAAACAACTTATGACTGGGTTAAATCCTCGGCCACACTGATTCTTTTGGCGATGCGCAGCTCGACGATGCCTACATCGCCCCGAGTAAACGGTACGACCAAAACAAGAAAGGCAAACGTAAGAAGAAGGCCACGACTCTCACTTCGAGTTTCGCTGCTGCCTTCGGAGGCGATGCCGATAGTCAATCGACCGAGACTAAAACTCCACGCCAAGAACACCGCACTCGCGGTAACCTTCCTCCTCAGACTCCCCGAAGATCAACTCGATCTCGTCAGGTCGTCTTTTTCAACGCCGGTGAAAGACCTGGATGACTAGATTGCCGTTACATGGGACCTTGTTGCTTTCATCGCCACTGTTCTGGCGATGTTTAGCTACTTGCACTGATGCCGGAATACCTAGACACCACTGGAGGAAGGCCCATCTGAATCTGGTGCAATGTAGACAAGATTGTGGCAATCTTAACTGCAGTGGTAAACTGTACAGGACGTAAAGCATAAAGCAAATCGGCAATTCATACATCATGGGTGTTGTTTGTTACAATCGGTAACGCTGAATGTCGATGAGTTTGCAAGAAAGCATTAAAGATTGTAGTTTTGTCGTCACTGTACAGAAAACAATGCCATCTGGTCCGCCTCCGCGGTTTGTTAATGCATAACTCTTGTGACAATGATATTAAAGCGGAAAAGTATAAAAAGCCAGGCTATCTCTCCATATTTCTTTTCAACTTTCACCCATGACTGGGACACCAAGTGTTATAGAGACATTTCTCAGAGTCTCCATCTCATCGCATCGCCTCTCGCTCTCCTTCTGATTATCCCTCAGGAGGCGCTGAGCTTGTCCGCTGGCTTGGGAGTCTTGGGGCACATCGCTTGTTCTCCTTACCGTTGGCATCTCCGGCCCTTCACCAGCTCTTCTTCGTCTGACATCATGGCTCAAATGGTGACCAAGTCCTTGCTATACATATATATAAACATCGCACCTTTCAGCCAGACAGATTTCCTCCAAGATCTATATTAGAGACATGAACAACAAATATCAATACACCTGGCTGCAGCACCCTTACATCAAAGACTCCGGACAAGACCACTAGTTGCAATGCCAACAGCAACAAATACTCCATATATACTGAATCATGCCCGAGCATTCTATCATGACTAGCCCACATCACTCTGCTGTACTGAGTTGGGTGCTACTATATATGCCCATGGCTCATGCCATATATAAACTAGAGAAGTTGTTACCACGGAACTTTCAGATGTGGCAGATGCAATGTGCCCTCGCACACCAGCAACTTGAGCTCATGGAGATGATGAGAGAGATAGGAGCGGACTCTCCCTTAACTCTTGGCCGAGTGAAGAAAATGTCAAAATGCGGGAGTCACGACTGGTTCCCCGAGTTGAAGCCGATAGTTGCTTCTCTGACTGGAACCGCAAAGCACATAGGCCCAGTCTTCAGCGCCGTCATCCCTGTCAACCTTGGTGCCATACAGCAACAGTCTTCCGCACTAGGGGGACTCCCTATGCTTAGGCCACCACCCTATGCCAACATGTACCCCGAAGCGATGAAGGACGAATTCGAAGTATATAACACGAGGGTGTTGGAGCTTGCCGAAAGTGCGGGTAAGAAAGTACGATACGACCGACATACGATGCTTCTCACATTCGATGGATTTGAAACCGAAGTCATCAAGGCTGCCGATGACAAAACGTTTATACCAATGCTCAAGGAAAAGTCAACCGCCGGGACTGGCATACGCTGGTCCTCCATTACATATGGAGCATATGTGGTGAAGATGACGATGGCAAATACCACCCACGCACTCGACACGATGAAGGCCCAAGCCTAGTTGCACGACTCCTCGATAGTATGCGAGATCCAGTCATCAAGCGAGATTCATATGATATCGCTTCATTTGAACAAGGAGGAATTAGCGCCTCATATATATAAACTTAGCGCCCAGAAGTTCATCTGACAGGGACTCGACGAACTAAGGACAAACCGACGAGATCGTCGACTATATCTCCGTGAAAGAAATCACCCACTACGTATAACAAGCACCGTGTCAACATGAGCAACAGCCAAGGCCACAATTGGAGACGCCCAGAGCGTCCACATGTACAGGATATGGCAACTAGAGCTGTCCTGGCAAACCAGGGAATGGTAAGTCTGCTCGATTCCTGGCACTCCCCGCTACTAATTAAGACCACCAGCTCCAGTTTTAGCAGCTGCAGCTTGTCCATATACGTATATACTATTACTCAATGAACAACCAGCCCTTCAAATTTCAGCGACCACAGCGACCATATATGCAGGACACTGGGGTCCGCTGCGTGTTGGGACAGCAGGAAGCTGCAAGTATCACGATCTCTGGCACCCCTCACCGTTAACCAAACTTCTAGTTAAGCATGCAGATGTAACAGCTAAATATGCGGCAATACCAGCTGCAAGAGATGGCCGCGCACCAACAGTTCATAATGATGAATATGGTGCAAGAGATTACGTTGGTTTACCGATCACAATCCTACCGTTCCTCTTGCTGACGTACCGCTTAGCCGATTACATCTGGAATTGCGCGAATTCAAGGAGCGCATGACACCAGGCCTTGGAAGCTCTCCTTCTGACTTACAAACCGGCAGAACAGTTGCAATTTGTGTCGCTAACTCATTTATCGATCTCGTTGTTGAGTTAGATATATCTTAAAGCATCTAGCAGAAGCACATTGCAGCATTCTAGTATTCGTGTGGTAGTTAGATGTTTCTGTAACGCCGACGGAGTAATCAGCTTTGGTGCATGAGAAAGGCTGGCAGTCATCGCCGCCACATCACCCACAGCTCTATTTACCTTGCGACGCAAGATTAGAGTGAATGCTACTGGAGAGACGAAGAGATCCCCAGGATATATAGAGTAGAAGAACTTCTGGGGCCAGACTTCCTCTTGACATCTCAACAACAAGAACGACATCAACCGTAATCTCAACAACCACCGTCTTTCGCACAACACAAACAAGTCGCCGTCTTTTTCAAAACGAACCAGAATCCAGGTCAGAACCGGGAGCAGATCCCACAAAGCCTGCGCCTCAGACGCCCGAGTTCGACGCCCAGAAGTACATCTGATGTCTGCTTGACGAATCAAAGACGAACTGACGACATATTCAGCTAAATATACATCACCTTTACACCTATACCAATATACTACTACTCAATGTGACCGAGCATCAAACCTCCAACGGCCGCAGAGGCCTTGAATGCAGGACGTAACCACCAAAGCCATTTTTATGATGCAAGACATGGTAAGCCTCGTTGATTCCCGGCAGTCTTCACTGCTAACCCAGACCACTAGTTACGCTTCCAGCAATAAAACTCTTATAGCATAGAAATTGACGACTTCCGTAGATGATATCCTCAATGGTTCGAGGGTAATGGACCGCAACGAAGTGGACGACAGATGAGGATCCCAAAGAAAACGTCAAAAAGGGGCTAGCAGCTGGCAGCTCGCCACCACTTCGTCTACAGCTGTTTGCTTCTCAATAGAAAAGGAGAGAGATTGTTGTTGGAGCGACCCAGATCCTCTCAAGGTATATAGAGTAGAGAAAAGTTTTGAAGCTGAACTCTTCCTCCTCACACATCAACCATCCACCACAACCAACTGTACGCCTTGGCGCCAACGCACAATCCACAAGCAGATTTCGCAAAATGAACAACCAGGACACTCAAGGTCAGGGTAATAATCCGCAGCGCCCTCGGGCTTATTCTTTCCCCCAATCCGCGTCGTCCGGTATTCGTGAGATTCTTCAACTGCAGGAGATGGTAAGTTCTATTGAGATTTCACAGTATCGAGTACTGACGAATACCTCAGTTAGCTTAGCATCAAGCTTCACTATCAGCACCTTGAGCTGGTAGAGATGAACCGTTCTCTCGGGGACGTCATGTACGAGGTTCGGTATGATCATCCTCTCCCTTTACATGTTTCAACACATTGCTAATATGTTACGAAGGGTCCTGCGAGCGGAAATCAACCGTTTCAGGGCGAGCGTCGTCCCGGCCAATCATCACCTTGGCACTGACGAAGAGACCTGACCGTCTTTATAAATATGAAAAGACTCCATCTCCTCTTCCTCCTGGCTGTAACAAAGCTGTATTTATGCGGCCCGCAGCAACCGGGTAGTGAACTAAGGCAGCCCATGCAAAATTTGACAGCTGCCAACAGCTGGCAAGTGGCAGCCACTGCCGCCCCTGATTATAACCAGCTTTATTTACTTGCGATGAACGAACGGAGTGATTGTTACTATAGAGACCGAAGATTCCCTCGGAATATGAATTAGACTGGAGTTAGAGAGCGTAGCCAAAAATTTCCTTCGCAACTCAACTTCAAACTTCAACGTCAACGACCATCTTTGCAAAGCGTACCACCACACACACTATCTCACGAACCACAAGCTATCGAAATGAACAACAATCAGGGCAACTGGCGCCGCCCACAGCGCCCTTATATGCAGGATCCTACCACACGATCTATCTTTATGCTTCAGGACATGGTAGGTCTCGTTCTTTCTTGGTAATCTTCACTACTAACCAAGACCACTAGCTGCGCTTCCAACAGCAGCAAATGCTGCACATGCAGGCTATGCTTGCGCAGCAAGAAATGATGATGATGGCCATGGCGCGGGAAATCCAGTTCGTCTACCCTTTGCAATTCTGCTGTCCATGTTGCTAACGTGCCATCCAGCCTACTGCGCCTCGAGGTTCAAGAGGTGCGAGACCGAATGACACCTGGTCTCGGAAGCTCGCCCTCAGGCGCGAGCGGAAATCAGACCCCGGGTCCTATGACCCCTAACACTGTGACGCACTACATGCAGAACCATCACCACTACCTGAACGACCCTGAGTAGACGAACCGAGTGCCGATACCCCAAGGCCTAACCCCTTGTTTTCTTGTTTTGTTTTTGTTAGACACGAGATTTCGGAAGACAAATGGAGTCTTTTGACTCAAGACAGCAATCAAAGTTTTGATTTGGAGAACAATATTTCATCTTGATTAAGACCCTGTGATTTAACCGTAGTTGATGATAATGGCAGTAAAAGCGATGTGATTCTGAATAAAGACATGAGATTAATGCTTAGTATCTCCAAGTTCTACCGAATATGAACTGCCTAAGTCAATGATCACTCTTTACTTTGGGAAGGTATGCTAAGTTTTTCCCACCTGGCTATTCATTCTTACCTTCTAACTCGGTCGTCTTCCCATTCCAGCTCCAATTACCCATCATTAAAGGCATCACACACACATCACCAAAGGAGTTAATCAATCACCTGCATCCAAAATGTCATCCATCACGCCTCCATCCAGGTCAAGAAGCCTTGTTGGCACAGTGAAACGACCCGATGGCCCTCCATCAACACGACAGGAACTCGAAGCGAACTTCACGAGTACACCCGCCACACGCAACAAGGAGAAACCGCAATCAACATTCTATAACCCCCAATCATCCATCTCGACTCGAAGCCGTTTCCACTCTCGCCCAGGTTACCGTCGATAAGGTGCTTAGTGGCACTACTCGACAACAGACCAGCCGATTCTCCGATTCCCCTTCTAGTGGGGAAATTCGACTTCAGACGAGGCGTTATCACCGCCCAGTGCAATGACTGCATGTACTGGGAGGCTTTTTTTTTTTTTTTTTCGAGAAGATGGCCAAGGCAGGCCACCTGTTGGATGTGAAAAGCCCCAACAGAGTCGGGGTCTCGATCACGGTGCAAGGGCCAACATACAATGAGCCATCAGACGCAGACTCGACCAAGGCTCTCTGCAAATTTATGCCTAATTATCTCTATAAAAGATAGTAATAACTTAGACTAAGTCTTATTAATTATAATAATATTAGTC